>JAOWMA010000223.1:0-66082 GCA_025962755.1 Colletotrichum tropicicola
AAAAAAAGAAAAGGAAAGTAGAGATATAAAGAACTTAGAATTAAGTAAATAATAACTTATTATATAATTAGGTAGGAAAACACTATACTTTTATATTAATAAGTATACCTATCTAATAGAGATAGTTTTACTTAGAGAGTGTATTATATAGTAAGAATATTCTAGTTATATTACTATAAAATATAAAAGTTATTATCTTACTACCTAAGTAAGAAGTTTCTAAACTTAATAAGAATAATAATAAGATTATTACTAAATATACTTAGACTATAGAAATTAACAGTTGAAGGCATTCGCAGATCTATCCTATATGTATTTACTACGTGACAGCTCCAGGCCCGGTGCAGGTGGGCTGAGATAGGTAATACAGCAATTTAGCTATTCTTGGACCATTCCAAGCGGCTTGAACTGGAAAAAGAGATGAAATACTACAGTGGAAACTTCTCTTGGCAATCCAGCCTTAGACCAACTATTCAACTTCGTTTTCGTCATGCCGTCAGCCGCCATGAACAATCTACCTGAGTATTCCTATCATGATCACACCGTGGAAGAGCAGCAGCGATATCATGCCTCAGTCTCGGTACCCATGGAGCCAATGGAAGTGCCTTATTCGGTTGTGATCCCTCAAAGACGCCCGGGTAGCAAGGAGAGAGGATTCGTTCTGGCGTATGCCCCATGCCTCGGCCGTTATGGCATCGATCAAGCCACTTTCCTGCACTTTGTTGGCGACCTGAACAAAGCAGTCCAAGGCTCGCAGATTCTAGCGGCGGTACAGGTTGCGGCCCTTGGCGTGTCGTTCGTGCCGGAGATGGTCACCATGGCTGTTGCGACCGCCGTGGGGCTTGGCGCGAGCGCGCTCAACAAGTCGGCCGTTAAGTGGAAGTGAGACCAATTCTCTGTCCCTATTCCTATCTCTTCTCACATTAAATACGCAAACGCGAGGAAGAGCTGGAAGCAAGTAAATTAGTAGTAGCTGACATGTTGACAAAGAACGAATGCCTTCCTTGATGAAAAGAATTATTTATTCTTCCGACCACGTGGTCTACATTGTGTTATTATGGAATACACACCCGGTGAAGACGAGGAGGCCGCAATTGAGAGCCACAGCCAGGCACTTCAAAGGCGAACATCGAACGGCTTCGGATCTGAGAGGAGATCGTTGAGTCAACTTAGTGATCGACGACCTGTGCTGCCGTCGGTAATCGCCCCGTTGATGTATCTGGAGACCGAACGAGATCTTGAGCGACGTTCTGTCGAATCAAGAAAGAAGTCCAAAAGAGAAAAGATGAAACATGTATTCTCACAGCTGGACGAGTACTTGGATCAAAGAGCCCAAGTTCAATACGTAGGTTCTGCTGATTTCATGTTGCCTGCTTTGTCTGGTTGAGGCTTAATCTCTGATTATGACGTGCCGCAACAGGCCACCGAAAACAACACGGATGCCCTATCGCAACTGCAGAGGCCCTCCTCCCGGGGATTCCGCAACCGCTTCCTTGATCCCAGTCATCCGGCCACCAATGGCGGGATTGTAGGTCTGCTGTCGGGGGGCCGTTTGACTGAGGACCCGGAGAAGCGCAAGCGTCGACAGCTCGCGCGGCTGCGTGAACAGGAGACCCAGACACAGCAGCAGTATGACCAGCAGTTGGAAAATATATATCAACAGAACCAGTCAGACGAGCAGCGGGAGCAGAATCTACGTCAGTGTTGCGAACAGTACGACCAGCAGCTGGCGGACATCAGGAGACAGATGTACGAGGTGGATCATAGTCGGCGCAAGATATCGAAAGTATGTTCGAGGTGTCTTTTAGAGAAGGGCTTCATGTGGTTGAAGCGTTTTGCTAATTGGCTGGCAGAATATCTTCTATTTGGCGATTATACGCGTGTCATCAGAAACGTAGCAACTTGTTGCCTGCTCATCATCGCGGGGTCATACTGATGATAGATACTCGGGGGGTAGGGTAGTGGCAGGGCTCATTATTGTTTGTGTTGTATTACAGAAATAACGGAAAGAGTGAGACGCTGAAAGCACATTAGACCTCTCTTGGGCATGTCGTTTGAAGAGCTGCAGACTTAAGCCATGTATTAATCAACATAGACCATCTTCTTTTCCAATTTCGTTCTCTAAGTTATACCCGGAAACTGTTAGATATTCAACTTATACCTAAGTCCTACCAAGGAGCATTGTTCACTTCGGGCAGGCTGAGACTGGGCAATCTCGAGTGCTTCTTTTCAATTATAGACGACTTGTAGTTGGTTGTATAAAAGGGTTAATACTAATAGCAAAAACAAAGATGGTGCATGAACTAAATCGAAGTACACAAACATCCGAAAAGGAGCGAAAAGCCACAAGCTAATTTCACATCTCAGTTGAAAAGTCGCTGTTGTAAAGCTCGTTAATCGACGTACAAGTAAAAAAGCTGAGCGCAGACAAACAAGCGGCGTTGATCAAATTCCCAACCGATGCCCTCACAATATTAACCAAAACCATCTTCTCCCCCTCAGACCTTTGCAGTGGAGTTTGAACCGGAAGAGGAGACTGCTGCGGAATCTTCTGGCTTTTCCTCCTCCTGCGTCTCCGGTGGATGGGGGACAAGAAAGCCGACAAGCAGGCAGATAATCATGACGATGATCTCCTCCAACACACCCATACACAGGGCAATCGTGTTGTCGCCGCCAAACTGGCCGAAGCGCCTGTTCTTCCCAAAGTCCGCAATGGCCGCGTAGACGAGGCGGACGAGGAGAAACGGCGCGCAGGCGGCGACGCCGATCAGGGTCTTCTTCTCGCTGCTGAGCGCACCCGCGTCCTGGTAGGCCTGGAAGAGAAGATAGCCCAGAGCAAACAGCATCATGGCGAAGCACACGATGAAGAGGCTGAGAGCGGCGATGATGAGGCTGTTGATGCTGTACGACGTCTCGCTTCCAGCTGTATCTACGGCCTTGACCGCACCCGCAATACCGACTGCGAGACCAGCCAGACTGATGAGGCTAATGGCGGCAAAGTATCTTTCGTGGAGTTGTTTCATGGATTGATTGCTGCATTCCTGCCGGGTTAGAGAACGAATTCGAGGCGGGTCGACTTTCTGATGGGGATCGATGCTTACACTCTGCCCAGGAGACCAACGCAAGTCAGCGTCAGAGGGGCCAGGCCCAGAAGATTGCAGATGATAATGACAACGATTATGTCTTCAGACAAATGCGTCACAGACACGATCTGGCAGACGGCTCCGATGATGCGCAAAAGGGCGAGGATGATGATGAACCGCCAGCTAGCGGCGACCGCCTTGAGGCCCTGTCGCCAGCAAAGCCATACCGCCGCCACTAATCCAGGCACGAAAAAGACAAGTTGGAGGATGGAGATGCCCGTCTGGTAAGAAATGGCCATCGTGTATGGCGGAAGAAACGAATATCGCAGAGATCGATGGTAACCGCGAGGAATGAATCTGAAATATCAGCAAGGAGAGGAACAGCAAGCCACATACATCAAATTTAGATCTTTGGCATGCCTTTGGCCGCTATGGCGTGTCATTACAGTCATGCTGCGGGATACGGATAGAATGGCTGGCAAGGGTTTGGATTGGCCAAACAACGAACACAATGAATGTCATGCATCAACATGCGGCCCACACTGAGCGTGATGGTTGCCTATTTGGGTATGCTTGATGCTAAGCTCCCTCCTCCTGGTTCAGCAACATCCAGATTGCCGCTTTGGGCGAAGAGACAGAAGAAAGCATGCTACCTGGCTATGGAACTCGTTGTGTCCTCGACGTGCAGACATCCACAGATGACAGACGATCGATATACGACCCGTTTGGAGCGGCTTAGAACTGTCACTGCTCTCCGCACCATAGTCACTGGGTACAAGGAAATGCGCGTGAAAGAAGAATTAGGGCAAGAAGTTGGACTCCACGAGAAGCACGGTATTAAAGATGAAGACCCAGGCACATATCCATCAACAGATTATCCAGTTGATCCAGTTGCGGTTCCCCGTTCTGCAAACCCACCAAGGCGCAGAAACTTTCATAACACGTTGATTGCCACAACACAACTCGAACATGGGCTCTTTGGGAACAGAGACTTACATCCGGGGCATTGCTCTTCCGGCAAGCTCAGCAATACTACCGACCGAACTCCCATGCTTCAACACCTCCGTCAAGGCAACGGCAAAGATTAAGTCCTATCATGAGTCTACGCTACTTGATGCGCCTATTGTCCCCATGACAGAAGTGGTCCAACGATTCGCACTCTTTGTCGGCGCTCTCACAGAACAAGATCAAGTGTCCTTCGTCGTTGATGAACTTCCTGTTGACCATAAAAACCCGAAAATTTCCGAGTCGGGACATGAAGGTCTCCAAATTGCGAGCGCGACGTTGGCGACCACCGCAAGTTCGCTGCCGAAAGTCACCTACCACGCCTTACACGAAGCCGATCAGAGAATCGGATCCCAACTAGATTTTGTCGCTCGAATCAAGCCTTTCCGGGGCCACACACCTTTGCCTCACAGTGTTTCGTTGGATAACGACCAAGAAATGATAGGGGTATGTTGTCTATATGCGTACCATTCGATCCTGTGAAGACGAAATTCGCCTTCGTCGAGCCGCGGCTAACAGTAACAGGCCTTTTTTCTCAACATTGAACAGGCCGAACAGCCTCACGCTGCAAAGTTGACACTGAAAGTTAGTGCCGAACAGGGCCCGTCGGTGGTCGCATCACATCTCTTGCGATTGGTTTCGACCTATCTCGCGCCGAGAGCGACGACTCAACAAAGCAACAACCTTGCATTGCCTTCCCAGCTCAACTTCCCCCGGCGAGTTTATCTGGATCTCCTGAGGCCCGGCGAATCTTCCGTCGCCGCCTCTTACACGTCGGTTTCGAGCACTACGCTCGTCAAACCCCGGAGTCTGCGGCAATCGACTTCATCTCACTGCCACGATCGGACAAGACCGGCACCAACACCCGTCAGACATTGACTTACGCTGAGGTCGATGTCCGAGCGAACCAGGTTGCAGCAGAGCTCAATCTCATCTTCCAACAAGTGGAGTGGTCGCCGGTATGCGGGCGGCAGAGAGTTGTCCCGCTGCTCATGCCGCCGAGCCCGGAGCTCTTCATCAGTATTCTGGGAGTTCTTAAGACGGGTCATGCGTTTTGCTCGCTTCCAACAGACGCACCGCTAGGCCGCCTGCAAGACATGCTTGTAGACATTCGCGCCCCCGTCATTATTGGTCTCGGACCAAATCCTTGGGGAACTGAAGCGCCTAGGCTGGTCACCGCGAGAGATGGCATCAGATGGCTCGACGCCACAGACGTGGAGAATTGGAACGGCCGCGAGACAACGAGCCAAAAGTTGAGTGCGACAGAACCTGGTCTTGATACTTCCCACGACGCATCCGAGGATGATCTGGCGTACCTCCTTTACACCAGCGGTTCGACAGGAAAGCCCAAGGGCGTTCTCGTCTCACACAGTTCCGCAGTATGCTGCATCACCAGCTTCGCCGAACGCCACGATCCTCCGTTACCACGAGGAGCGTCTCTGCGTTGGTTCGTCATGTGCTCGCCAACCTTTGACGTGTTTCTTCTCGAGACATTCTCCACTCTCAGCTTGGGTGGAACTCTCTGTGTCGCCGAGCGCCAGTTGATGTTGACGGACGTCGAGGCGGCGATCCACGAACTGCGGGCAAACGCGACTTTTTCGGTGCCGAGTCTCGCAATGGTCCTTAGACCTGAGCGCATCCCGACGCTGAGAACATTGGTTTGCGGCGGTGAACTTCTGCAGGCACGTGTCATCCAGAACTTTGCCCCGTTATCGGCGGAGGAGTCCCCGAAGCATCTTGTCAACTTGTATGGCCCGACGGAATGCGCAATTGCTGTCACAACGAGAGATTGCATCGCAACCATGAGAGGCTCCGTCATAGGAGCTCCATTTCCAACGGTCTCTGTCTTCATCATGCAGATCGATGCCGCGGAGCTAAAACTAGCGCCTCTCGGCATCGCCGGAGAGCTGGTTCTTGGGGGTCCTCAGGTCAGCATGGGGTATCTCAACCGGGAGGAAGAAACACGCCGGGCCTTCATCGAGACCGAGCAATGGGGTCGGCTCTACAGAACCGGCGACAAAGCACGAATCGTCTGGGATGACAACAACCAGCCGCAGGTGGAGTTTCTTGGACGCCTGAGTGCCGACCAGGTCAAGCTCAACGGCCGCCGAGTCGAAATAGGCGAGATTGAGGGAGTGATTGCCAGTGTCGAAGAGGTCGCCGAAGTGGCCGTGACGATATTCGAGAATAACATTTTTGCGTTTGTTGTTCCACGGGCTCGCTCCTCGGAGCTTTGGGAACGCAAATGTCGACAAGAAGTAGCCAAGCGGCTTCCTTCATGGATGCAGCCAAGCCGTTATTTCACCTTGGAAAATCTCGCCCGCTCATCGAGTGATAAGGTTGACAGGAAAGGCCTTCTTTCGTTGGTCCCGGGGCTGTTTGACCAAGACAAATTCCTCGCCAGTCCGACAATCAATTCGCTAGACAATAGAGACTTGAGTTATGCCAGCGGGATTGAAGTGTCAGACACCCATTCCGCAGTCTCTCGTGGCCTGGTCACAGCTCTGGGCGGGCCATTGTCTCCGGACCAATATTCCACTCCCCTGTTCAACTTAGGGCTAGACAGCCTCCGAGCGATGGTGTTTCTGCAGACAGCCAGAGAGAACGGAATCAGCGAGCTTACGATGCGAGACCTATTGACGGGGGCGGCCTTTGAGGATCTGATCATGTTGGCAAAAGAGCGACGTGCACCTCCCTCTGTGGCCGACAACGATATCTGCGCCATGGAGGATTCGGCGCCAACAATGGAGGACTTCGAAGACCTCGATGAAGAAGAGATTCTTGATTATCCCGTGGAGACGAGGTTGCATCACTTCAACGCTCGCTGCCGCCGCCGTTGCGTGGAAGTGCTCGGCGTATCGGATGAAGAAGTTGACGAGGTTCTTCCGACGACCGCTCTCCAGACTCGCTTGATGGTCATCTTCCAGTCGAGCAAACAACTAGGTCGCTACGTGGGCAGCGCGCAGGTCGAACATATTGTCTACGAGGTCCCAGCTCACTTTGAACACGCGCGATTTCGAAAGGCTGTCGATACCGTGCTTTCAAGACACAATTGCTTCCGCACCGTGTTTGTCGAAGTTGACCATCCTCTGGCGCCCTTCGCGCAATGCGTGCTCTCAGCATCGTCTGCCAAGGCAGCTGTTTCGACGATGGACATCGTCTGCAGCAGTTACGACCTCGAACACGGCAGTCTGTGGCAGCAGGCCGTGAAGGGCGCTCAGATGGCCTCTGAAGCTGCCATGAGTATGCAGAAGCCCGGCGCTATTGTTTCGTACGTCCGAACCGCTGATAATTCGCACCTCGTTATGGTATTGTCCCTCTTCCATCCCATATACGACGGCGTAAGCTTGATGAATATACGAAAGGAGATTGCGACGCAATATCACCACCCAGAGTTTGAGGGCGATGCCGACCTGCTCCCGATCCGAGCTGCAGTGGACTCTCACTTCAATGCAGACTGGATCGAGATCAGTCTATACTGGATGAGGCGGTTCGCCGGTGAGCCGCTCTTCAAAATGGGATCTCGAAAACCGCACCAGGGAACATGCCGGCGAGGAGACGTCGTGACCACCACTCACCCTGACAAGGTGAGCCACATGGAAAGCCAAAGTCTCTTGTCACAGCTCAGCATGGACGAAATCATCACAAAGGCGGTGGCACGGCTTTCGACAACGCCGATTGCCGTCGTCCAGGCTGCATGGACAAGCGTGCTCGCGCAGACTCTCCTCCCGGACGCGCCGTCGCTTTCTGGGGAGGCGACGGACATCGATGTGCAGTTCGGCAGCGTCCTCCACGGCCGACACGACGAGAAAGCCATGAAGATCATGGGCCCGATGCTGGCGACAGTTCCCGTGCGGCTGACCCTCAGGGACGTATACAATGACCAGACTGCCCCGACAAACCGTCGCGTCTGTCAGCTTCTCGCGCAGCAGCATGCCGAGGCGATGCCGTACCTCCACATCCCGTGTCCCACGCTCGACTTCGCCAAGGCGCCCATCAGGTTCGACACGACGCTCGTACTTCAAGCGTACGAGGCCGGGGGGAACGACGATGACGAACTGCCTGGGTTCAACTGGCAGGAGAATCTGCGGACGCCCTACAAAGAGATTGACACCGGATTTCCCATTCTCATGGAGATCTGGCCGGGGTGGGGCAGCCCTGCCAGGCGGATGTGGTTGAAGTGCTCATACAACACGAGATACCCCGGCTACGACTTCCTGAACGCCGACTGGGTGCGGGCGATGATGGCCGCGTTCGAAGAGGCGCTGGTGAGAATCATTGAGGAGCCGGACGCCCCGTTCGACGTTGTTCGAGGGTGAATGGACACGAGATGGGTTTGTACGTTTTTCAGAGCAATAATACCGAGTTTCTATTTCAAACGACACTGCTTCATGTTCTTCCAGTGCTTGGCATTATTTTCAATATTGTAGTAATTCTTATAGCTTACGGTACAGACTTGTTTGACTGGAAGTAAGGGGCTGACTTTTTATAGTAGTTGCACCGTTCGAGGCTATGAAACATGAAAACTCTCTGACTCTAACGTATCCGCTAGGTATCGCGCTTTTTCGATACCCATCCGCACTTGGATGACGCGAAGTCGGTCGACAACCCACGCCACGATCTCAGCCGAGTTCTCCGGAAGTGTACCGGCCAAGTACAGAAACCACAGCAGAAAGTAACCGCCCGAGGCACAACCCTGAAAGCTCTCGGGAGACTCGTCAAAGTATATGGACGACGAGGGGTGAAACAGAGATGTCTGGTTACGTACGTAGCCGAGCATCTGCGGCACGGAGGCCAGGATGTCGTCTCGCATCCGCGGAATAGTTTGCCCCGCATGCTGCAAGAGGTCACCATACGAACCGCCGAGGACGTGGTCACCGAGAGAGGCGGTGGCGTCCCTCAACAAGAGCCGCTGGATGATCTGGTTCGCAATCATCCTGCAGGCGCGCATGCCGTTCCACACTTTTGCGACCCAGGGGTCGTAGTAGACGTGATACCTGCCGCGGAATACGACTTCTGGGCTGGCCATCGGGTCCTCGACGGTCTTGTACCGCCAGTCCATGGCAATCTGCTCGAAATGGCTCTCGAGATCGCGGTCGATGGTCACGGCTTGGCAGACATGACGCTCCCAGTCGTCCCCCGGGCGGGCTTCCTCCTCGTCGAAGTCGACTTGTTGGTATAGGTCCATGACTTCGATGAGCGCACCGCTCACGACCCAGGCGGGATCGGAGGGGTGGACGAACTTGGCAGCTTGGGCGCGTAGTAGACGGATCCGGGGCGGAACAGACATGCCGAGGCGGGCACAGCAGTTCAAGAGATGTGACACGGCCTCTTGGAAAATGTGCAGGCCCCGAGGCGTCTGGAACTGCATGGCGCCCCGACGGGTGACTAACGTCGCGGCTCTGCTGATGTGCCTCGTCCAGGCGTCGATGGAGTCGCTGCCAGAACACGTAATGGACTCGAACAGCCCCAGGACGATTATTGTCAAGATGGTGCTGTCTTTCAGAGCCTCATCTTGATTTACCAAGGCCTGGTTGAGGAGGCCGAGAGCCTTGACATAGTTTGCACGCGCCGTCTGCATGAGGCCGGGCTGGCCGGTGGTATTAGACAGACCGGCGAGCCCCGCGGCCTGAATCGCCGACGAGACCTTGCCGTCGTCGTCGTTCTCCGCCTCGAGTATCTCTATCGCGTAGTCGAGGAAGCCCTGAGACGGGCCGAGGCATACCACGACGTAGTTGGCCACGAAGTAGTTGATGCCCAGCGTCTTTAGGTCGGGCGCATTCGAGGGCGTCGTCGCCGTCACTGCTGCGGGCGTACATGCATCAGGCGTTGCCGTATCGAGCAGGTATGAAGTGTCTGGCGTGATGGGCGAGCGTAGGGAGGACGGAGCCGAGGAGGCGTGGGCGTCTTGCGAGCACGTCGAGGCGGCCGAGCTTGATTCCCTCTCCGTCTCCAGCCCGGGATCTATCCCGCCTTCGTCGACATGCTCGGCGTCTGTAAATCCGGATCGGCTTCCCGCCTCCCCGAATCGGCTGCCCTTCCTCCGGGCTCTGTTTATGACGCGCGAGGTCTCGTTGCGGAAGACTAGACTCAGGGAATCACGATAACCGGGACAGTCCTGTCCCAGTCTTGTGCATTGGCCGCAGGATGGGAAGTCTTTGTCACACTGCTCGCCTCGGAGGACTCTATCATTAGACGAGGAAAGATGAGGTGCGAGTTCAAAGCAGGAGACGAACCCGTCGTTTCTTGGCTCTACAATTCCCGCAACTTGCAGATGGCTTGCCGCAGTAGACCATTGTGGGGGACGGGGATGATACAACAAGCGAACAAAGGATTAGAATAATGACGACCAGATTAGTAAATACGCGGTGTCCCAAGAACGTTCGTTCGGCCGATGATGGATCTCGTCCGGGGCTTGGCACCGCAACCTGCCGGGGCGCGACGTGATAAAGATCTATCTGTCCGACAGATCTCTTGGCTCGATCACCAGCAAGGTCAGGGGTTGAAGGGTGGTGAGAGTGAGAGCCGGTGCTGGGAACCGTGGTGAGAACAGGCTGTTGCCTTGCCATGGGTTGGGTAGCAGTATTGATGACAACAACAAGGGGGAAAGGTTGTGTGACAAGGATGCAAAGAGTGAGCTGAGGAACGGGGGTATTCCTGTGGGTAATCATCTACCAACAAGCGGCACCCAACATCCGAGCAGGGTCGTAAGGTACTACCCCTGATGGAACTAGCGCCACTATTCACGGCCCGCGAAGGACGCGATTCTTACATGTTACTCAAGGAATCATCAAGGAATCATCAAGGAATCATCAAGGAATCAAATCCCACGGCAGTTGACGAGAAGCCAGAATATCTCACTAAGCGGCGTCTTGAAATCCTTCTACATGGGTACCCATGGATCACGTCTCATTCTCCGGGAGCAGGCAAGAGTAGAGTTCTGTCTATTATTGAACTATTGATGGCTTCTGCAAGCCTCGATTTCTGGCCCTGTGAGCTAGGTATGCGCCGTTTATCCCGTTCGTCCCGTCCCTGGTCCCCGTGTCACATCATTCCATGTCCGTTGCCCTCCATTCCGATCCACACACCCAACAGCTGGCTTTACCAAAGTACCTTGGAGAACTGCAAGGTCTTGACAGTTCGTGGGCACACTCTGTCCACCCCGGTCAGGCCGCGGCCGACGGTTCCTAAGCCCTATGCATTCTAACGGGCGCGCCATGCAAGGGAAACAGGGCTGTGTCGAAACGAGTGCTGATGCTAGGCTCGGGATTCGTCGAATCAACTTTGTCAAACGTTTGAGCCAGGCGAGCTAGGAAATAGCTGGCCTCGCCGAGCGAGAATTTCTCTGCAGTGTCGAGTCAGTGCCTTGTCCACAGTCTAGCATTATCATGTCCCCGGCATGACTGTATCCGGAGGGAAAAGAAACAAAATGGTCTCTTCAAAGGATCCGGATTCACACTTACGTCCAATGCAGACACGAGGCCCGCCGTTGAAGGGCAGAAAGTCCCAGCCGTGCCGGCGTCCGACCCAGCGGTCCGGCTTCCACTCGAGGACATCCGGGCCCCAGATGTCCTCGCGCCGGTGCATCACGTAGCAGCTGTACTTGATCACGGTGCCCTTCCGCACCAGGATCGGCGACGTACAGTCCGGGCCGCCCCCGGTAGGCAGCACCGTGTCACGGAGAGCCTCGCGAGTGTTGATGGGGATGGACGGGTAAAGGCGCAGCGTCTCGTGCAAGACGTTCTGCAGGTAGTGGCAGTTCTTCAGGCCCGCGGCCGTCAGGCTGGCCGGATCCGACCCCATGCCCGCGGCCGCGAGCTCGTCTCGCAGGCGTTGCCAGGCCCCCGGGGTGCGGGCGAGGCAGAGCAGGGAGAAGCTTAGGAGGCTGGTCGACGTGTCGATGCCGGCGAACAGCATCTGCACCACGACGTCGCGCATCAGCTTCCGGTCGTCCGTGGCGGAGGCCAGGTGCCGGACGAACGAGTACTCGCCGCCCTCGTCCGGGCGGTAGCTCTTCCGCGTCGAGATGGCCCGGTCGACGACGCCATAGGCGAACCGGGAGAAGGTGGCGCAGGCGACCTGGAACGATTTCGGGTTGATGAGCCAGTACGCGGGACCGGCGCGCAGACGCAGAGCGGCGCCTCTGTTGGCGTTATCGAAGGCGTATTCGATGGCGGACACGTCCTGCGCGTCCCGGCTGGTCTTGGGATCGCCGGCCTTGTGTTGGGAGGAGATGGTGCCGCCGCAGAAGATGTCCGTCACCAGGTCGAGCGTGAAGCGGCGGATGAGCGGTGTGAGGTTGTCGCGGGTCGTCCAGCCGTCCGCGCCGCTGGGTACGACGTCGAGGAAGGCGTCCACGTGGGTTCTGGCGGCGTCGAACTTGTAGATGTCCTCACGGGCGAAGTTGGGCCTCAGCAACGTGCGCGCCGTGCTCCACATGGGCCCGTCGTGATCGCTGACGAAGATGCCATGGCCCAGCCAGGGTCCGATGGCCGCGTGCCGACCCTTGCCCACGCCCCAGTCCTTGAAGTTGGTGGCCAGGATGGCCTTGATGGCTGCCGGCTCGGCGCAGAGGATGGGAGGGTCGCCCCACGAGTCGTCCGTGTAGATCCACGAGCCGACCTCGATGAAGCGCTTGAACATGAGTTCGTCCAGCAGGTTCCCCGAGTACGTGAGGATCTTCCACTTTCTGTCCAGGGCGAAAGGCAGCTTGTTGTGTGCTAGTCGAATCGGCTTGCAGCCGTGACGGGCGGCGAGCCGAGACAACTGCTGCCATCGTTGAAACCGGTAGAGGAGATAGCAGAGCGAGAGGGTCCCGACGGCGAAGACATGAATCGCCGAGAACTGCATTCCGGCGCGATGTGTTGTTGGATGGAGGTCAAGAAAGAAGATGATAGCTCGGTGTAGAGACAGGGCAAATAACGGCTGGTATTGGATGCAGTTTGGGTGTTCGGGGCCAACAAGGCAACATGATAGCGAGAGAGGGAATTGGCTTTTACGAAGTCCCCCGGCTTGAAGACATCAAGGACGTCGATGATATGGCGTGTTGAAGCATGGCTCTCGTCTGATGGAACCGGACACGTTGGCTCACCTCGTTGGTATTGCAAGTGACTCGTATGTCTATGGTATAGCCCGGCGAATGTCTGCTCAAAACATCTTCGGCAAGTAGTGTCCGTCATCGAAGCAAACTGCATGCCTTATTCCGAGAAGTTCAGCTGACGTTGGGAGAGGTAAGCGGCTCCGGCATGCCGTAAACGGCTACCAGTACCGGTCCGATAGTCCAGGGGTGAGAATCCTCCGGAACCCGGCAAATCCGTTTGATGTGCATCTCGAGCCTCGAGGCAACATGCATCTACCAGGTCCGTTGGCAGCCGTACGTGTAGTTGCCTTGAGCGAATTCGCGAAGAAGGTTCATGAAGTGAGTGCGGGCTGACGATGCCGTATGCCTTTGTTATTGATATCAAGAGGTCTTCCGTCTCAATGGACTCATGCAACCTCATGACACGAGACGGCCGATTTTGCTTGGTCTCTTTTCAATCTCTTGCCTGTCTCTGCCAGACTCCGCCACTCTGATCTACCATGGCCCTCTCAAGACACGAGGTCGGCGTCCCCTCCACGCAAAAGGCCATCGTTGCCGCTGACGAGGACGGCAACCTCAAAGTCGCCAACGACGCGCCTGTCATCACGCTCGAGCCTGATGCCGTCCTCATCAAAACCGCCGCGCTGGCCCTCAACCCCGTCGACACCAAAATGATGCGTGGCTTCGCCGTGCCCGGGGCGATCCTGGGCTTCGACTTCGCAGGGACCGTCGTCGCCGTCGGCGCCGCAGTCACACGCAACATCAAGGCAGGCGACCGCGTGTGCGGCAGCGCCGATAGCATTCGCCGCGCGAGGCCCGGCGTCTCTCGTCGTCAAGCTCCCGGACGCCATGTCCTTCACAGACGCCGCCGCGCTGGGCACGTCGCTCGCCTCGGCCGGCCTGGCCCTGTTCTACTCCCTCCGCCTGCCCGTCTCCATCGAGACCCCTGCCGAGAAGCCGTTCTTCGTCCTGGTCAGCGGCGGCGCCTCGTCGACGGGGACCATGGCCCTCCAGCTGCTCAGGCGCTGCAACCTGCGGCCCATCGCCACGTGCTCCCCGAAGAACTTCTCCCTCGTCGAGTCCTACGGGGCCGAGAAGGCGTTCGACTACAACTCGCTCACGTGCGCTGAGGATATCCGCCGCTATACCGGGAACGCGCTCGCGTACGCCGTCGACTGCATCACGCAGACGGCGACCATGAAGCTCTGCTACGCGGCCATCGGCCGTGCCGGCGGCCGCTACACCGCGCTGGACCCCTACCCGGAGGGGGCTCACACGCGCAAGATCGTGAAGCCGGATTGGATCCTCGCCACGACGGTGACGGGTCGCGGCAGCTCCTGGCCGGAGCCATGGGGCCGCGAGGGGAAAGAGGAGATTCGACGGTGGGCCGAGGGCTTTTTCGAAGCGGCGCAGCAGGGCATCGATGCCGGCCAGATCCGGTCCCATCCTGTGCGCGTCTGTCAAGGGGGCCTAGAAGGGATATTGGAGGGGATCGACATGATCCGCAGGGGAGAGGTCAGGGGCGAAAAGCTTATGTATCGCGTAGCCTGGTAATTAATCGAATATTATTATATTTCCAGAATCAACGCACCCCTCTCCATCTTATGCCGTTCGTTCCCAAGATCATAAAGCCCGAAGCGTTCTTCAGAGCCATTGGCTAACTTCGAAGAGGGAATCCATCTCGATGGTCGCAAGGATCTCTCTCGCAGGACCGGGATCAATCTGCGCCATTGGCGCCAGTTCTGGGTACCCCTGGTGTATGAGTGGCGTGCCGTGTTTGCCGGATCTCGCGCGGCCAATACCCCGCGTGGGTCATCGTATGACTGCATTAAGGCGCTGAAGGAAGAACGGCATACCTAGCACCCGCGTTCAATGTTTCTGATAGTTCCAGAATCTCAAGACGAAGTCCAGCTGGGCTCATATGTTTGGTCTTCGACGTCTCACCTGCGGCGCAGCCGGGAGCTGTATGCCGACGGGATCCCAAAGTCCCTATAATCATGGGTTTGATCCTTCGGCCCAATTGTTCTTTTAGACCTTCCAAAAGGTTGGGTCACAGTTTCTTGCCGGATTCGGCCTGTCTTCAGGCTATCTGGCGGAGGGACCAACCGGCCAGCGGCACAATCGTGATGTGAGGATGCTAAACAGCCATGGCTTATTCAACAGAGAGTTCAGAGTGAGCATGGGTTGCTGCCCTGGAGTGGGTAGCAGTAATCACAAGGATTGGAATGCTGGAGGGTGAAGAAGAATTTGATCTCGTCCTCCATCTCACGCACCGGTGTGCTTTGCCCAACATGGAAAATTGAGATGTTGAACAGTCAGCTCACAGCATCATGATATCCTATTTCGTGCCCTGGCTTCCGTCTCACCGAGTTGTTGCTGATTTCACTGGACCCTGATGGCTCATGATCATGGGGGGATGATGAGGCTGCGGCGATGCCTCGAAAGGCGAGCTTGATTATGCTCTCATGTACATATATCAACTGAGCCTGTGGTCAGTTCTTTTCAACTCAGCTGCTATCGATTCTCCATGGAACGTCTCTCTGACACACGGCCTTGCGATCGTTATTTTGTACAGATCGTTTTGTAATATTTACTTCACTTGCTTCATCATACCCCAATATCTCCATCATAAACGCAATGGGCCGTACCGCCAGAGAACCCATTGCCATCGTCGGCAGCGGCTGTCGATTTCCCGGAGACTCGACGTCCCCATCAAAGCTGTGGGAGCTTCTCCAAAACCCCCGAGATGTATCTCGACCGATAGACCGCTTCCATGCGCCTGGCTTCTACCAGACAAACGGCCACTACCACGGAGCAAGCAACGTCTCCGACGCCTACCTCCTATCCGACGACCCCCGCGCCTTCGATGCCCAGTTCTTCAACATCCAACCCGGTGAAGCTGAGGCCATCGACCCGCAGCAGCGGCTACTGCTCGAGACGGTCTACGAGTCCATCGAGTCGGCTGGACTGACTCTCGAGGCCTTGCGAGGATCGCCAACTGCCGTATATGTCGGCGTTATGTGTGACGACTACGCTGGCATCATCTACCACGACTCTGAGACTATCCCTACGTATGCTGCTACGGGCATTGCCCGCAGTATCCTATCGAACCGAGTGTCATATGTTTTCGACTGGCGTGGTCCGTCGATGACTATTGATACTGCCTGTTCTTCCAGCTTAGTAGCTGTACATCAGGCGGTCCAGGCCCTTCGAGATGGCACTTCCAAGGTGGCTGTTGCTGCTGGTGCCAACTTGATTTTCAGCCCCAACATGTTCATTGCTGAGAGCAATCTGAATATGCTTTCAGCCACCGGGAAATCCCACATGTGGGATAGCAAAGCGGATGGCTACGCCCGCGGCGAGGGCATTGCAGCTGTCGTCATGAAGCCGCTTAGTGACGCCATCGCCGATGGCGATCACATCGAGTGTGTCATTCGGGAGACCGGTCTCAATCAGGACGGCCACACTCCCGGCATCACTATGCCCAACGCCGAGGCCCAGACACGACTCATCCGCGAAACCTATGCTCGCGCTGGCTTGGACTTACGCAAGCCTGAGGATCGCTGCCAATACTTTGAAGCCCACGGAACCGGCACCAAGGCCGGTGACGGCGTCGAGTCGAGGGCCATCTACAACGCCTTCTTCCCCAACAAGGAGGACGTCGAGGCCTTTGGTCCCATGCATGTTGGGTCTATCAAGACCATCATAGGCCACACAGAGGGAACGGCTGGCCTGGCTGGCGTGCTCAGAGCATCCCTCGCCGTCCAGAACAAGATCATCCCTCCCAACCTGCATTTTGAGAACCTCAACGAGGAGATCACCCCTTATTACGGCGCTCTTCAGATCGCAACTCGGCAGAAGAGCTGGCCCAATGTATCGAGAGATGGCGTTCAGAGAGCGAGTGTCAACAGTTTTGGTTTCGGTGGCGCCAACGCCCATGCCATCATCGAGCGGTTCGATGCCGCTTATCATGGGTACACCGAGCCCAGGCCAGATCTTGCCGGAGCCAATCCTCTGCCGCTGACTCTCTCCGCCACCTCAGAGAAGTCATTGGGCAACTTGGTGGCTGCCTATCTGGAGTATCTGAAGGAGAACCCTGAGGCGGACATCCGACGCCTAGCTCACACGTTGTACCACCGACGATCGACTTTCCCGTTCCGCGTCTCTTTCTCGGGCCAGACCGCCGAATCGCTCACCCAGAAGCTCCAGAGCGTCCTCAATGACAAGGCCTCGGGATCCGCCACGGCTTTCGTCCGTGGAACGTCGGATGAGCGCCGCCTGCTCGGCGTGTTCACCGGCCAGGGCGCGCAATGGGCCACAATGGGCCGCGATCTCATCACGTCGTCCAAGTTCGCCGAAGACACCATCGATCGCCTGGAGAAGTCCCTCGCCGATCTGCCTCCCGCGCATCGGCCGTCGTGGTCTCTCAAACAGCAGATGCTGGCACCGCCAGCCGAATCTCGCATCGCAGAGGGCGAGCTATCGCAGCCTCTGTGCACCGCTTTGCAGGTGATGCTTGTCGATGTGCTCAAGAAGGCGGGGATTACCTTCGATGCCGTCGTCGGACACTCGAGCGGCGAGATCGGGGCCGCTTACGCCGCCGGGTTCATTGGCGCAAGCGATGCCATCCGGATTGCCTACTTCCGCGGGCGGTATGCCCATCTCGCACGCGGTCCTCAAGGCCAGCGCGGAGGCATGTTGGCCGCTGGGACAGACATGCTCGACGCGCAGGAGTTTTGCAGCCTGCCCGCCTTTGAAGGTCGCATCAGCGTTGCCGCCTGCAACTCTTCTTCGAGCGTTACTCTCTCGGGTGATATCGACGCCGTCGACGAGGTCCAGGAAGTTCTCGCGGACGAATCCAAGTTCAACCGCAAGCTCAAGGTTGACACGGCTTACCACTCGCACCATATGATCCCCTGTTCCGAGCCCTACCGCAACGCCCTTCTCGAGTGCCAGATCCAGCTTCTTGTTCCCGACGGCTCATGTCGCTGGTACTCTTCGGTCCACGAAGGCAAGGAGATGAGACCTTGCAAAGAGATCAAGCACGAGTACTGGATCGAGAACATGGTCAGCCCCGTCCTGTTTGCCACTGCTCTGGATAGTGCGCTCAAAGACAACCAAGGCCCGACCATGGCCCTCGAGGTCGGGCCTCATCCTGCCTTGAAGGGCCCGGCCGCTTCTGTCATTGAGGAGGCTCTAGGGAAGAGTATTCCGTACACGGGTACTATGACCCGCGGGCTACCTGATGTGGATGCTCTGTCTTTCGCTCTTGGTTCCGTCTGGAGCAACTTCGGCCGTACGGGCCTCAATATGGACTCATATGCGCAGCTGTTCAGCGAAGGACAACCCAAGCTCATGAGGAACCTGCCGTCTTATCCCTGGAATCACGATCGCTCATTCTGGTTTGAGTCCCGAGACTCTCGCACACATCGAATGCGGTCGGAACCCGCTCATCCGCTACTCGGTGTGCGTGCCCCTACGACCGGTGAGCGTGAGTATCGGTGGCGCAACTACCTATCTTCTGGCGAGATTCCATGGCTTTCTGGCCACAGGATCCAAGGCCAGACCCTCTTCCCGGCTGCCGGATTCTTGGCCATGGCTGTGGAGGCTGCCGGCATCGTTGCCGGCAAGTCGAGGCCCATTCGTTTCGTCGAGCTGTTGGATTCCGAGATCCATCGTGCGCTCGGCTTCAGCGATGATGCAGCAGTTGAGACTCTCTTCGTGCTCTCCGACGTTTCCACTTCACCAGGAACGGAAAACACCACCATCTTGGAAGCAAACTTCAACTGTGATGCTGCTCCGCAGAAGGATTCTGGAGGCCTCATCACGTTTGCCAGCGGCAAGCTCAGGCTTATCTTGGGACCTTCGTCTCCGCAGGTTCTCATCAAGTGTCCGGAGGCTGATCCCACTATGTTAGATGTTGACGTGGATTTGTTCTACTCCTCGCTTGCTCTCCATGGGTACGGGTATTCCGACATGTTCCGCGGCATCACGTCATTGAGACGGACAACGAACTCCTCCGCCGGCGAAATCACCACCAAGATGCCCGGGTCTATGGCCAACGTCGATTCCCAGTCTCTGATCCTACACCCGGCTACGCTAGATGTCGCCTTCCAAGCTATCTTCGCCGCAATCAGCTATCCGGGAGACGGCGCTCTGTGGACGTTGCACATCCCCACCACTATTCGACGCGTCACTATCAACCCGGCCTCGTGCCCCCTCGGAGGCGGAGTCAACGAGACCCTCGGCTTTTCTGCCAACTCTCGGATTGCGGCAGATGGCAAAATCCCTGGCGATGTCGATATTTTCCCGCTAGATGGCACGCACGCTCTCGCCCAGGTCGAGGGATTGCAAGTCACCCCCTTGTCTCCTGCCACCGCCAAGGATGACCGACAAATGTTTGGAGAGACGCTTTTCTTCACTGCCAACCCCGATGCTGAAGCCGTGTTCAACCCCATCCCTGTCACGAGAGAGGATCAGTCAGGCGCTCTTCAAATCGAACGCTTGGGTCTTTACTAGTTACGCAAGTTGCTCAGCTTGGGACCAAAGTCCCAGTTCCGTGACTGGGCGCAGCGTGTCGTCGACTCCACTGCATCTGGGCTTCACCCTGTTTGCAAGGCTGAGTGGCTCAATGACGTTTGGGAAGACGTTGAATCCTGTACCGAGGCCATCGGTCCCGAGTCTGCTTTCAAGTCAGACTTGGACTGCATTGGTGCCATCATCAATTCCAGCGAAGACGGTAATCTTGACGACGCTCTACGCCACAAGATGCTCCATGAGTTTTACCAAACTTCTTTCGGAGCTTCACAGTCTCGCCAGCATCTTCTGCAGGTTCTACACCAGCTGACCTTGCGCTTCCCTCACATGCGTGTCCTTGAGCTTGGCGCTGGCAACGGCAGCGCCACAAGGGACATTCTGGAGCAGATCAACGATTCTTTCGCCACCTACACCTGTACCGATGCTGTCGACGCCGGACTCCAGGCTCTCAGAGATGAGTTCTCGTCTCTCGGCGGCCGCTTCGCTGCCAAAGAGCTTAGTCTTCAATCAGCCGTCGATGAGCAGGGTTTTGCTGCTGGCTCTTACGACTTGATCATTGCTGCCAACGGCTTCGACAGCTGCGCCGACAAGGAACAAGCTATTCGCAACGCGCGCGTGCTTCTGAGGCCCGGTGGATACCTCCTGGCAATGCAAGTCACGAATTCTGAATCCCTGCGTGTGGGATACACCTTGGGCTCCCTGCTATCTGATGCTCAGGATTCCGAGGGCAACCTAGTTCCCCTGCTGAGCGACTGGGACTCCCTTCTGCGCTCCAGTGGTTTCTCGGGCATTGACACCGCGACTCCCGATACAGATATCCCCTTCTCCGTCTTCGTCTCGCAGGCTTTGAATGGGATGATCAAAGCAATTCGCGAACCCCTCAGAAGCAATGCCAAGATCCATCATGTCTTGTTGATTGGTGGCAAACGGTTCCCGGTGGCACGTATGGTACAAGAGATCCAGCAACTTCTCGAGCCTTTCTGCAACGAGATCACGACAATCAAGACTCTGGACAAGCTGGAGACGTCGATGTTGGCTTCCAAGCCTCTAGTCCTCAGCTTGACGGAGCTCGATGACCCCTTCTTCTCGCCGCTCACCGAGGCCAAGTTTCAAGCGCTGCAGACATTGTTCGACCGCTCTCGAACCGTGGTCTGGGCCGTTCACGGCGCGAACGGCGACAACCCGTACGGCAACATGATGAAGGGCGTGGTGTGTTGCCTCCTGACCGAGCTGCTTCAGCTTTTCGTGCAAATCTTCAACGTCGAGTCCGATCTCAAGGACCATCCGCGAGTTCTGGTCGAGGCTTTGCTGCGGCTGCATATTGCCAACACCTGGAAGGTCGAACCTCTGTGGACGACCGAGAGAGAGTTGACCAGCAAGGATGGCAAGCTGCACATCACTCGCTATCTCCCCAACCGCACCATGGATCTCGGGTACAACACTGTGCGCCGACGTGTTGAGAGACAAGCGCAGCCCGCGACAGAACTTGTTTCTGTTGTCGCGGATAATGAAACGTATGCTCTGCGACACCAGCGCACGGCTGCTGTTTCCAATCACGATGGCGATGTCGCCCACACCGCTACAGTCATCGTTCGCTACTCCGTTCTCTCGTCCCTGAAGGTCGGCTCTCTCGGATACTTCTACCTCAGCTGTGGTGTCGACCGGGAGTCTGGGGAGAAGGTGCTTGTACTGTCAGAGAAACACCAGTCGGTCCTGAGTGTGCCCAAGTCGAGCCTTGTTCGTTTCAAGGCGCCGGAGGGCGAAGAGAAGCATTGCCTAGTTGCCGTAGCAGGTCAGCTTCTTGCTTCGTCAATCCTGGAGAACTCTTCGGCTCCGAGCTCCCTCCTTTTGCATGAGCCAACTCCTCTCGTGGCACACTTTGTAGCCGAGAGAGCCTTGCAGCAGGGCGTCAGGCCGGTGTTCACCACGACACGAAGCGAATTCTCGGGCTCGAGTCACTACGTGTACCTTCATCCCCGCTCGCCCAGTCGTGTCATCGAGAACATCATTCCCGATGATGCTTTTACCTTCGTGGCTTGCGTCAATGACGAAGCATCTGCCAAGATCAAAACCCATCTCCCGTTCAGCACGCAGTGCCGTTACATTTCCGACATCCTGGGCCACAAGTCTGCCACTCGCTCTGGAGTCACCGCGAGCCAAGTTGAGCAGGCCCTCCAGAAAGCCTACGCCACTGCTGGCTCTGTGGACGTATCCAGCTTACCTGAGGCCAAGGTCGTCAAGGTCCAGGCGGTTTCGGATGAGTCCATTGCAAACCCGGCTTTGCAAATTGTGGATTGGACGGATCCGAGCCCGGTGACAGCGAGAGTCACATCTGCCATGGATGAAGTTGTCTTTACGGACAACAAGACCTATTGGCTACTTGGGATGACTGGAAGTCTGGGTTTGGCCACCTGCGCTTACATGCTATCTCGTGGAGCCAAGTACTTTGCTCTCTCCAGCCGCAACCCCAATGTCGACGACAAGTGGCTTCGGGAGGTTCAAGAGACGTATGGAGCCGTTGTGAAGGTGTTCGCCGTGTAAGTAGCGTCTCTCGTCCGATGCCCCATTCTTATTTGCTAACCCAACACTCTCAGGGACATCACAGACCGAGCCTCGCTTGTCTCTGTGCACCGCGAGATCTCCAAGACCATGCCTCCCATCGCTGGAGTCGCCAAAGCAGCCCTCATTATGCGCGATGGTCTCTTCATGGAGATGGAGGCAGCCAACTTTGCCCAGGCCTTGGGTTCCAAGGTTGATGGCAGCGTCTACCTGGACGAGATTTTCGCGGGCAAAGACCTGGACTTCTTCATTCTCTTCTTCTCGCTGGTCTACGTGACCGGAAACACGGGCCAGGTCGCATACTGCGCTGGAAACGGTTTCATGGTCAGTCTTGTTCACGGCCGCCGCTCTCGCGGTGAGGTCGGCAGTGTGATGAACCTGGCCGGCATCAGCGGCGTCGGCTTCATTACGCGGACGGACCACAGCATTCTCAACCGACTCGATATTCTCGGCTATGGAGTCATGTCGGAGCGAGACTTCCTCTACTTCTTCGCCGAAGCTGTGCTCGCCGGACCGCCCAAGTCTGGCCGCAATCCGGAAATTTCTGCAGGACTTCGATACGTCGACCCGGAGAGGGACACCGGTGTGCCCAAATGGATCATTGACCCCAAGTTTAGCCACTACCGGCTCGATCGCAGCCATCAGGAAGCCAACTCCGGCGCTGGTGACAGTGTAGTCTCGATGAAGGCTGAGCTCCTCGAGGCCAAATCAGAGAATCAAGTTTTCGAAATCGTGCTTGGTATGTACCGATTTCAACGTTTATCAAACAGCCGCTAACTGGTTACTTTTTTTCTTCCAAAGCCTCTCTTCTGTCCATGCTCCACAAGAAGCTTAGAATGCCCCCCGACGAGGCCGTGCCCTCTGACGTTGCCATCGTCGAGCTCGGCGTTGACTCTCTTGTGGCTGTCGAAATGCGCTCGTGGTTCACCAACGAGTTTGACGTCAACATTCCCGTCATCAAGATTCTCAGCGGTGCCACGGTCGCCGACCTCGTTGACGACGCAGTTCTCGGGATGCCGCGAGACATGATCCCCAACGTCGCTTCCGCTGACGTCGCTTCCGCTGAGACAGCACAGGCAGATACCGAAGAGCCTGAGGCCTCGAAGATCCCGGTCAAAGAAAGCGACAGTTCTTCGAGCGACTCGGACTCCGTGAGCGACTCTTTCGACAAGATTGGCACTGACAGCGTCCAAAGTTTGTCAAGCGCCGTTACCGAAGATGGCTTCGGCATCGTAGGTGACAAAAAGGACGTCGTTCGCCCCGCGCCAGTTGTCGTCTCCCGTCCAACATTCACGCGAACGGCCAAGATGTCGATCGGATCGTCTCGGTTTTGGTTTTTGAGACAATATCTCGAAGACGACACTTGTTTCAACATTGTCTTCCGGGCCCGAATCACCGGCAAAGTGGATGTCCCCAAGGTTCAAAAGGTCATTCGTCAGATCGGTAACCGTCACGAGGCATACCGATCGGCCTTCTATGCCGACGGTGAACAGGACGGGCATCCAATGGTTGGTGTCATGCCGGAGTCCCTCCTCGAACTCGAGGTCAAGAACATCAGCCATGAAAACGAGGCCATTGACGCGACCAACCAGTTACTCAGCTACAACTTCGACATCGAAGCTGGAGAGACGATTCGAGTGATGTGGCTGTCGTTGTCCCCTCAGGAGCACATCATGATGTTCGGAATGCACCACATTGCCGTTGACGGTTTCAGTTTCAACATCATGCTGACTGAACTCGACCTCCTCTACCGCGACCAACCGATGCCGAAGATCCAGCGACAGTTCACCGACTTCTCCATTCAACAGCGCCGCGAGGTCGAAAGCGGGAGGATGGACAAAGATCTCGCTTTCTGGAGAAAGATGTACCCGGACATTCCGGATCCTTTGCCACTCTTCCCTCTTGCTGGCGTCGGTTCTCGTCACTCACTTACAAAGTACAAGCACGACGAGGTTGTTCTGACTTTGGACAAGGCCACAGTGGACAAGATCCGTGCTGGATGCAAGCAAGATCGCGCAACGCTGTTCCACTTCTTCTTAGCCACGCTAGAGGTATTCTTGTTCCGATTCTTGGACATTGAAGATCTCTGCATCGGCATTGCGGACGCCAACCGTAGAGATATCAGCACACTGACCACCGTTGGGTTCTTACTAAATCTTCTTCCCTTGAGATTTAGGGCTCCCAAGTCCAAGACCCCTTTCAAGGATGTGCTAAAGGGTGCAAAGCAGTTGGTATACTCTGCCTTGGAGCACTCGCAGCTTCCTTTCGACGTGCTCTTGGAACAGCTAGATGTTCCTCGCTCTTCCACCTACAGCCCCATGTTCCAGGCATTCTTGGACTACCGTCAGTTCGCCGTCAAGAGTCCTCCCATGCTTGACTGCCAGGCGGAGGGCGAGCGCTTCATGGGTCGTACGGCATATGACCTCGTCATCGACATCACGGACATTGTGGGATCGGGCATTTCCATCACTCTCCAGACCCAAAAGTCCCTCTACCCCTCTCATGCCAAAATCCTGCTAGAGAGCTATATGCGACTGGTGCGATTCTTTGCGGCAGACTTCCAGGCCGAGACTACCTCAGCTCCTTTGTTCAGCGAAGACAGCAAGAAAGAAGCGATTCAACTTGGCAGAGGTACTGTATTTACCTACAAACGATGATCTTGCGGCATCTCAACTAACTTGTTTTCCTCACCACAGGACCATCAATGACGCTCGTTTGGCCGGAGACTCTGTCTCGCCGCATTGACGACATCGCTCTTCAGTATCCTCGGGATGTTGCGGTGAGAGACGGCCTCGGAAACAGCATGGCCTACTCTTCGATGATGGACAGAGCCAATGCCATTGCGAGCTGCCTGAGGGCTGCTGATGTGCAAGCTGGACATGAGATCGCCGTCTTCCAGGAACCTTCAGCCTTTTGGGTCTGTTCATTGCTTGCTATCTGGAGGGTGGGTGCCACTTATCTGCCGCTCGACAGCCGACGAGGCCTTCACAATCTTGGATCCATTGCATCCGACTGCAAACCAAGCGTCATTCTCTGCTCCGACGCGACTGTAGGAGACGTCGATGCCCTCAACTACGGCAGTGCGAAGGTCATCAACATCAACTCGATTGGGGCATCCGACTCCTCTGGTCTGACAGACAATCAATCAAAGGGGTCGTGTCCTGCAGTCATCTTCTTCACCAGCGGATCGACGGGTGTCCCCAAGGGTATCGAGGTCTCCCATGCCGGTTTGTTGAATCTCGTCGAGGGCTATAGTAAGACGTGGAGCCTTGGCCGACCAGCAGTCCTGCAGCAGAGTGCCTACAGCTTTGACATCGCCCTCGACCAGATCATCACCGCTCTTGCTGTCGGTGGTTCTCTCTACGTCGCCTCTGCCAGCCAGCGAAGAGATCCCCGGGAGCTGGCCAAAGTCATCGCAGAACAAGGCATCATGTACACGAAAGCCACACCTTCTGAATATGCCAACTGGACTAGCCACGCCTCCTCGATTCTTTCGAAAGCTCAAGAATGGCGCCTTGCCTCGATCGGCGGTGAGCATTGGAACGACACTCTCCGTGCTGCCTTCGCCAGCCTGAGCCTACCCCAACTCGACCTCCAGAACTGCTACGGCCCGGCGGAGACATCCATCTCGTGCGCCAAGATCGCTGTTCCGACCGCTCAACAGGTTGGAGTCCTTCCTGCCGGTCGGCCCCTCCCAAATTGCTCTCTCTACATTCTGGACAAGGACTCCAAGGTTGTGCCCACCGGAGTCCTCGGTGAGATTGCCATTGGCGGTGCTGGTGTCGGTTTGGGCTATTTCAACAATGAAAAGCTCACTGCTGCAAAGTTTGTTCCTGACCACTTTGCCCCGACCGATTATGCCGCCAATGGGTGGACCAGAATGTACCGAACTGGAGACATGGGCTATCTCCAGGACGATGGCTCCTTAGTCTTCCACGGTCGCATCGGCGGCGACACCCAGGTGAAGCTCCGCGGTGTGCGCATCGAGCTCGAGGACATCGAGGCCAACATCGTCAAGGCCTCGGCCGGCATGATCGCGCGCGCGGTGGCGTCGTGCCGTGGTGAAGGGGAGTCGAAGATCATCATTGTCTTTGTCGAGTTTTCCCATGGCTACCCAGTTGATCAGAGAGCAGCGGCATTGCCTCGACTTCTTGCCGACCTGAGCCTGCCGGATTGCATGCGGCCGGCACTGTTGGTTGAGTTGGAGAACCGAATCCCGCTGAACACGCACAGCAAGGTGGACCGTCGTGCTGTCAATCTCTTGGAACTTCCCAACACACCTTTCGCTGACGTCGACGAGGGCGATCTAAGCCCAACTGAGCTTGCTTTGAGGAACGTCTGGCTGGAACTGCTCCCAGAGTGCGTAGCTGCTGCCGTGCCCATCGGCAAGAACAGCGACTTCTTCTTCGTTGGTGGTAACTCTCAGATGTCCGTCCGTCTTCAGAAGCGCATCCAGGAGACCTTCGGCGTTTACTTGCCCCTCGTCGACCTGGTAGAAGCCAGCACTTTGTCACGTCTGGCCTCGCGTATCGATAGCCTGGCTATCGAGAGAGACATCGACTGGGAAGTTGAGACCGCCTTGCAGGAGAACGTCCTGGATATCTCGGTCCAGGACGGCGCCAAGCCGGGATCCCGGCCAAAGAGTGTTCTGCTGACCGGTGCGTCTGGCTTCGTCGGCAGTCGTATTCTGCAGTCGCTCGTTTCGGATCCGAACATTTCCCACATTCACTGCGTCGCGGTTCTGCCCCGCGAGGATGGAGACCAAAGACGGGAAAGGCTCACAGCGCTGGCTGGATCTTCCGACAAAATCATCATCCACCAGGGAGATCTCTCAGCGCCTCTACTTGGACTCTCGGATTCCTCCTTCTCTGTGTTGGCAAGCGAAGTAGACGTCATCATCCATTCCGGCGCGAACCGGTCGTTCTGGGGAAGCTATGAACAGCTTCGCCGAGTGAACACCCAATCGACCAAGGAACTCGCCCATCTGAGCACCATTGCAGCTCGAGACCATGGCAAGACCGTCCCAATCCACTTCCTGTCCAGCGGCAATCCGTCTTTCAGCACGCCACCCACCGACGGTTCTCTCGGCTACCTGGCCTCCAAATGGGCCAGCGAGCGCTACCTCGAGAAGTTTGCGGCGCAGACCAACATCCCGGTTGCAATTCACCGCCTACTGCCGGCCGACCCAGAGGCAGGGGAGGTCATTCGGGAAGAGAAGGAGGCGCTTTTTGCCGAGTTCGCCGGCATCATCCGCGATCTGAAGACGCTGCCATCCTCCGATGTGTGGGGTGGAGAGTGTGACCTGATGCCTGTCCGGCAACTTGCTGAGGACGTAACATGCCAGGCTCTCATGTCCGCGAGCCAGGTGGACAGCGTACGATGCCTGCACCATAAGGGCACAGTCCGGATGACAATGGAAGAAGTGATCGGCCGTCTGCAGGCCAACTCAGAGTTCAGGGAGGGTCAGTATGCCCAGGAGCCGGGACATGTCTGGGTTGGAAGAGCCAAATTGGCTGGTCTGAGCTATCAGTTTACCACCATGGAGATATTCTTGAGGCTTGGCGAGGATAAACTCGGTGTGTTGAAGCGGTAGTCTTGTATCGAGCAGTAGTGAGAAATATTCTTTTTATGGCATTGACAACTATTTGGCGGGCCCTGTTATGTTCGGAAACATTCCATTGCAGTCATGAGTTGATAACTAGAATACCTGAATTAGCAATCTTTAACTGACTCTGGCTTTTACCAACCTGAAACTAAAAGAACGCATTTTTGGAACCGTGCTACCTCACCAGTCACCAGGGGTAATTGTGATAAGCTATATGATTTCGACACCAGTCACAGTAAAGGCCTTTTTGTCTTACCCCCGGTCAACTATGCTTCTTGAGCCGTAAACTGGAGATTCTTTGTCATGGTCGAACTGCGGTATGGTGCAGGGCACGACTGGCATCAAGGAGTAACGACTGTTTCCGCCCTCAGAGTCACCATCGAGGAATGATTGTTCGGAACTCTACTCGAAAATGACAATGGATTGTGCTGAAACATTCATCCTCTTTTGCCTTGTCTCCCTGCCGAACAGGAGTGGTCAAGTCAGGGGACTGGCACCATAAGGCCGTCAGCTAATGGATAGGAAATCTCAGTTAAATAGAAATGATGACATGCGTCGCTTGGCCTCACCAGGCTCCCAATCAACCAAAGTTCGTTCCTTCGATTCTGCCAATTTAATTTGCACCAGGGGTTCCATTGCAGCTCTTTCTTCGTCACTCAGGAGATTTATCCTTGTCCTCCAGAATTCCTCAGGGGGTGAGTCTTTGTTTCTCGCACCAAAGAAAAGCTCGTCCAGATATGTCCAGTAAATGTTGTCAAACGCCCAACTTTCTTTCACAGCATAATTCAGCCAGAAGCGGCCAGTCCGCCAGCTCTCCCGCATGTACTTTGAGAGTCGTAATGAACTCGGACTCATGCCCATTTCTGCCGCTTCTAGTGCCAATAGCCACGTTTCTAGCCGTCTCTCGTACAATCGTGCCCAGTCCTGGATGCCATCCTTCCACATTTCAGGCTTTTCCAGAAGTAGCCACCACGGGGAGTCCAAGACAAATTGTGTTGGCGCTGCGTAGGCAAACTGCCAGTCAATAACACCAATAACCTCGTCGCTATCGTTAACAAGAATTTCGGACGGCCGAAAGTGATCATTCCATATGCGGAATGAGCCTGTTCCGTCGGGCATCTGCAACATCGGTTTACCACTCATGGAGAAGGCTGACCAGTCATCTTCGGCAAAGCCGAACTTGGAAAGTCGGCCTTGCTTGGCCAGTCTGCGAAGTAACTGTCGCGCAACATACTTGCACCTGCAGTCATCCTCGGACACGACCATATCATTGCGCTGGAAAAGAAGCGTTGCCATTTGCATATTGGCAAGAGCCAAGTACCACTCATCCGCGGTCTGATACGTGACGCCCTCTGGTGGCAACACCGACTCTGGGATGTTGGACAGTTGAACCATGTTGGACATATTGATGGTGATCGGCCGCCCAAAGATGCCACATGATCCGAGCCTAACATCGACGAGAGCTCCAATGCGGGGAAATCTGGGTTGTGCAATTTGCAGAACGCATTGCGCAATGGCGAAATAGTCTGATTCCCGATCTTCAGCTAAGGATCACAGTAAAATATCAATAAGTCCGCAGCGGGACCTAGTGGCTGATTGTAAAACTTCTAGTTATCAATCCAGCCCGAAGCTTCTGAGCCCATATCATTGATGGGCTGATATCCTACCTCATCGCGGCTTGCTTCAAGACTCGGCACCCCAGACCAGAGAGTTGCCCTTCTGTCACGTCTCGCTTCAAGGACAGTACTTATCTTATGCACAGACTGCTTGTTGACCCGACTCGTGCCGCGTGACCAGGTAAGTAATGTGACTGACAGAGCCCTCGCAATGATACGCAGACAGAGCGACAAAAAGGAGCAACATTGAGTCATGGTCAATGACTGCCACAGGCAACGGGTTTGCCAATAGCCCTCATCAAATGTCTTTGCCGCCACCCGATCGACCCGATATCCAACTCATGAAAACAGAGATGTCCTTCGGTCTTGGTTTTGATTCGTGCAAATATCTATTGTCAGAGACCCAATGCAACCCTGCTACCCCTCACAGACTAAAAGGAGAGAAAAGCGGCAAGGCGTCCGCGCGAGGATACGAACCGGTCGCACTGACTCGGCTGTAGAAATCCCGACTTGAGCCGTGCAAGGGAGCGACTGCCGGTGGGATGAAAGGACGTGATCATGCTTGGTGACTGTTCGCTGCACTACTTTGAGAGAGTAGAGGTGTTTTTTTGGCAAGTTTTTTCTGTTTCAGTTTGACATATGAGCTGGCAGATACCCGTTCCTTCTCCGGTAATAGTCCAACTAAACGAGGTTTGTTTCAATCAATGTGATAGTCATGCGGAATGTCTGGGCAATCACAGCCACCGGGACGTTCTTGGCATGCGGTCTTAGACGTGGTGTGGTTGGAGGATGTCGAATTTGATCTTCAAGGTACATGTATTTTAATGGTATCTTGGAAAGCAGTGGTCACAAACATGGCCCCTCCTCTCATTGCATTCAATCTAGGCTTTACGCCAAGCACCTTAGACCTCTGCCAAGTGTATTGTCTATAATTTGATGAATTTCCCCCAATGCAACAACTTCCAGTGGAATAGCACAGTTTTTATTGGCTGGAACGCTGACTAGACGTTTGGTCTCACAAATCATTCACCGCCTTAGTTCTCGGGAGCAATAATGTGCGCATCAATGGCGATGTCAAAGGTCAAGTGGACGGCGACGGCGACTGCTAGTACGAGTAGATTCGGCAGGACGAGAACAACCTCAATTGTCCCTTCCAGCCGCTTTCCACTGCCTCCAAAGGGCTACCCAACTCCTGGAGTCAGATGCATGTGTGGTGGGTACATAGTGGTGGACAAGTCGTTGAATTTGGACCTGACGTCCGACAGGACCATGTCCGTCACTTGTTCGCATGACATTGACTTGGACAGCATTCTGGTCAAATGACTAGCAACCAATTCCAGAGTTGCGAGTCTTGCTCGAAAAGACATCGGTGTTCATGTGCCGGTGGTGGCCGATGCCAGCTAACATTGATGGCGGCGACGTCATCCATCAAACGACCTATGGCGTAGACGATGCGTCTCTCTAGTACCTAATAGCACCAACATTAGCATCACCAATTCCAGCTCGAAGTATTGCAATGGGCCAGGCATCGCATTGTGAGTGACGAGCCCCAGACAATTGAGGGTTTGGACGTTGAGGATTGCTCCTTTGGTGATGCGCTGGACATAGTGAGCTTACACATAACTATCCTTTGCGCATCCAAGAACCCAATCTATCTGGTCATTCTAGCAAGCTTACTTCAAGATATGGACCGATGGTAAGAATGGCTACCTTTCTAACGGCGAAGGAGGCGGGATTGGCTGTAACTTGAAGTCACACTCCGGGCAATCAACACGCGGAAACGATCAACAGTCGATTCCGACATGTCTTTCAAAGGTCTCGCCGTAGAAGGCATGCGCGGCGTCGCTTTCACCACCTCGTAATGTACCAGCTTCCGCGGCGCCCCTGACTTGGGCAACTGCATAAACTCGCAGGTCCAGAGCTACGACGTCCTTGTCGACGGCATGAGTGGCAAGACCAAGTCAGCTCGCGTTGCGAGCTTGCAGTGCATTGCCATGGCGGCGCGCGCTAAGACCGGCCTTTTCGACATCGATCTGCGCTTCTCCAACAGAGTCGTACTTTTGCGGGCACGCTGAGAATCCGAGGATATTCGAATGCCCCAACACGCTTTGCGTTGGAGGCAGTGCAACGCCAGAGTGTTGAGGGGTGCTGGTACTGATGCAGCACTCTTTGTGAAGCCGCTGGGAGAGTGGTTCTCTGGGGTTTCGAGAGCCGGCGCCCATGATGGCGTGATAAAGCGCGTGTAGAATCCGAGCTAAATCCAACGAACGTCGCCGTTGGAATGCAGAACTTTGAGCATGCACTCCGGCAGGCAAACACTCCCGAGGTATTGGATGTGACGGAGCATTGGAGATGGGTTTCCAACCTTGATCCGATCCACTGACCACCGGTAGCCGATATCGAAATTGTCGCCAATTTGAAAATTCCACCTTCCTTAAAAGGATCAACATATGGGGCCTTTTCGTCAGTGAGTATTAGCATCCCGTTATTTTACGAAACCATCAAAGTTGTAGAATATCCATCAATTACGGTAGACAACGAAACCATTTGTCTCGACTGTCAATCAGTTTCACGACCTCTAGGTTCTGATAACGCGTGGCATGATCTACTCGGCTCGCCCTGTAAGCACAAACCTTCGTCTGACTCGTGAACCGTGGCATCTCGGGCCGCAACTATCGCGAGCGCGATCTCTCCCCTCTGATCCGCGCCAAGTGAGCACTCCCGTCTTGTGGTCCAGAAATTGAGTTTCAATCTGTAAAGCTTGGCATTCGACAACGTTGAAATAAGCGCATCCATCACGTTCAAGAGACTGACTCGCACCTCCCCAGACCGCCATGGGGCCTTTGCGAGCATTTTATTGAGGTTTTTACAGGCGTCCCTTGTCGACGGAAGTCGGGGCTGTGAGCCTTTTTTTTTTTCTTTCCAGAATCTGCTTGTAGGGCTGCAGTGAGAGGGGCTTTGGGGTACGCAAGCTCATACGAGATGATGCCGCTAGGCAGCTTGCGGTGCGTTGTCCATGATTAACATCCCACATTCCGTCAGGCTTCACGTTACCTAGGTAATTAATGGCTCTCGCCAGGGAAAGCTCAAGTTAAGTCAGCCAGGGTTTGCTCGCGGTCTCCGAGCGTCTCCTCTCGTAAATCAATGTCGTAAATCAATGAGTTTAAGGAGCAGGACAGTGGGCTGCCTGGCCACGCAAAGTACTGATGTACATGCTGCGGTTCGTTATATGGTTTATCTAAACAACTGATACCTAATAACACTCAAACAAACCATCTCACTCATGCACCTGTGTCACAGTCACGCACGCGGCTGGTTGAATGTTCTCCCTGGCTGTCTCACGTTCGCCTCGCCAGGATCGAGGCCTTCCAGGTCAAGTCTGGCTCAGGGCCCGGCGATCGATGGAAAAAGAAGATTTCCATCAATGGTTTGCCGGCTCCACCACCACCAACAGCAGCAAAAGGGGGATTCCTGCGGGCGCCAAGACACGGGAGAGGTCATGTTTCTTCTTGGCCCTGGCCCCAAGACGCAGTTGTGACTTGTCGCTGGTGAGACTTGGCAAGGGTTGGGGGTGCAGAACTGCAGATGTGTACCAACGTGCATGCTTGACTCGATGGTCTTGGCATCGTCCGTCCAATTTCACGGCTTTGAGTAACGCCGTTCGCCCCCATCCCAAATGCGGAGGGCAGCACCGAAACCACCAACCATGTCCCCGGAGCTCATCGGCCGGCAGGTGATAATGATCTACCGAGACAAGACCCCGGACCCAGTTACCTTTTCTGCGGACATTTTTTAGCCTAGGCTTGTCTGTGCTGCAGCGCTGCTGTGCGACGGGGCTTTTGTGACGTTTATTCTTTCTTCTCTGCAAACAAAAAAGCCAGGAAGCGCTGTCATTCCTCTGACATGGAGCTGCTGCCACGATTGACTGGATCCATGGGTTTGAGTTATCTGCGGCTTGTAGATGGATGTTCTGGATTCTGGCGGCGGTTCATCCCAGTGGTCACATCCACATCCCTTGGGCTGATGATATCAGATTGTCCCGTCAGGCGTCAAGTCAGCCACCTGCCCTTTGCAGACCTGCAGTCCCTCATCGTCCACCACTCTCGTTTAAGGTGTTACCGCATGGAGAATCTATCCGGCTGACACCACCCTCTCGGCTGCTTCCTTTGGGCGGTTCGCCGCGTTTGCGTGCTCACTGATTACCCCTCTGGCCCTCTCCTATCTAACGTGCCATTCGATCAGGCAAAAGGACCCGTGTTCCTGTATTGCGACTAGCGACAACTCGACCCCGGTCTTGGAGATCTTGGCGGTGATTCAGGCGTGGGGCCCGGAGCAACCATCGGAGGGCCCAGGCGGTCGAATTGGAGAATCAGGCGTGCCACCCACCCCGGCCGCCGTGCCTCCCTCTCGCGACCGTCTGGAGAGGGATTGCGAACCGCTCGTCCTCGAGAATCGAGAGCTCACCTCTTGCCCCACCCCCGAGGATACACCAAAACACCCTTCCGAAGGGGGCTGTGCTCCAAAGGTGCCCTCTCCCTACTCGACGTGTTGGGTAGATTGCCCGCCAAGCCATATAGCTGCAGAGACAGCGGCCATGGTCTGTTTTCATTGGAAAAGAGGCACGCCGCTGTTGTCCCATGCAGGGGTCAAGGGGTTCAAGGATTCTGCCCACCACGCGGATGACCAGCGGGGCCGGAATATCGCCCCCAAAGGAGCCTGTGTGTACTCAAAGAGCTCCCTAAGAGCACAGATGAACAAGTTGGGGCAACCGTTCACCGCCTCCACCTATCAGAGAAAGACCGAGCCTTCTTTCGACTACCGAGACCGGGCTGGCGACTACCAGGGCCACGCAGCTTATTGGTGGCCTGGGGGGGATATCGGTACATGAGGAGCTTGGGTTGTCTTGAGGTCTGGGGAGGAAAGAACCGCACCACGGATTCGGGCGAGGGGCCGAGAGTGGTTTGCCAGCGTGGGTTTCTTTTGGACCTCAGCGGTGTCATTGTCTGATAATTCCACCAAGGAAATTCCGTAGCACTTGGCTGTTGTGATTGGGCTGTGGAGAGACGGCATCCCGCTACTGGCGAAGTTGTACGGTCTGGACTCTCATGATCAATGTGAAACTCCCTTGCCACGATATCATCTTGGAGGACTCCTGAGTAAGATTGTCGTGATGTTCAAGTGACGTCCAGAGAGACATAAATACGCTCAGCATCCCGCGAGCTTTGTCTAACAGTATCCTTCATCCTCACCACGCTCTCAGGACACTCTTCCAACTCAAGCCTTGCTCCTTGTAAATCTTCAGCTTCCTCAAGCTTCAAACTCCGTTCAAGATGCAGACCAAGATCTTCGTTTCCGCCATGCTGGCCAGCGTGGCCGCGGCCCAGACCCTCAACATCCCCACGCGCAGCGGCTCCATCGTCTCTCTCTCTGCCCCCAGCGTCATCTCTGGCTCCAAGGACTTTGCCAACAAGGAGTTCGACCGCGGCCGTCCCTGCGACACCGACGCCGACACCGGTTCCGACTCGGCCGTCTTCATCCTCGAGAACGGCGCCACCCTGAGCAACGTCATCATCGGTGTCAACCAGCTCGAGGGCGTCCACTGCAAGGGTGCCTGCACCCTGAAGAACGTCTGGTTCCGTGACGTCTGCGAGGGTATGCTGAACCTTTTTCACCATTGACCGATAACTAGACACTAACATCCACACTAGACGCCATCTCCGCCCTCGGCACCGGCAACGTCCTCATCCAGGGCGGTGGCGCCCAGAACGCGGCAGACAAGGTCGTCCAGCACAACGGCCGCGGCACCGTCACCATCGACGGCTTCACCGTCGTCACCGCAGGCAAGCTGTACCGCGGCTGCGGCGACTGCACCAACAACGGCGGCCCGCGCAACGTCGTCATCAAGAACGTCAAGGCCAAGAGCGTCAAGGAGCTCGTCGGCATCAACTCCAACTACGGCGACACCGCCAACATCTCGGGCTCCTGCGGCTCCAGCGTCGGCAAGGTCTGCCAGGAGTACAAGGGCGTCACCAAGGGCAACGGCGAGAGCAGCAAGGTCAGCACCACGGCCAACTGCAAGGGCCAGACTTCTCTGTCTTCCTGCTAAGCGGGCCTCTGCTGGTCCTTTGTTTATCGTTTCTGCACCATGATTGAGCGTGGAGTTTTGCAGGGGGTTTCCATCTGCCCCCGAACATGAAAGCGTGTATTTACTTCTTCGTCTTTGTCTGACTGGTTGCGGCCTGATGACTGGATGGGTTCTCTGTATATAGTAGCCTTGGCCTCAGAGCTTATATATAACGCTGTATCGATACCAATTTGATCCTAAGCCCAGTCCCTAGACCTGTTTTGCCTTGTAGTTGATGTCCATTTGTATCCCTTGGACAAAGATCGATGCACCCGGTGGATTGATCCATACCACCAGGCACTGCATGTTCACTACCGATTTCTTAGCAGAGAGATCACACGTCACTCTATTCCACTCATTTGAAACATCCTATCAGCTCATTTCGGAGTAAAACTTCCGCTGATCAAAAGTTTCGATCGATCTAGATATGTCAAAGTCTGGATCTTGTTTCGGGGCAGCTGCCTCGTCGTTGCCCACATTGGACCCATAAGTCGACGTCAGTGGAACTCGCAATCTCCATCGCCTTTATGACGCCTCGTTTACGCAAATGCGCGTCACCCAGGTAAGGGCCAAGGTTGGAAGTCCATGAGCCTTGATTGAATGCAGAATTATTTCAATAGGCTCGTCGTCCGTTCAGCAGCTATTTCGATTTTGGATCACCAAGCGCACCCCGCCATCGAGAAATACGAACCACTCTCTTCAACACAATTACTGCAGTCACTCCCTCAGAGTCATCAGAATGCCTCAGTACCAGCCTCAAGCAGACACCTACAGTATGGCCTGTGCCCTTGAACTTGAAAACGGCTTGGATGTACTAACGAATCACAACAGAGGACCCCTCAAGCAAGCATGAAGCTAAACAGATGATGGCCGAGCAACAGTACGAGGAAAGAAAGGAGCACTCGAAGAGAGGCGCCAACACTGGAAAGCCTCAGGGAATGGAATACGTCGCCCGCAAAGAGCACGCCGCCGACGTTCAGCACAACCACTGAGCGCCTATTTCAACGAATAATGAGACGAATTGGATGAATTCCCTAGGAGCTTTATGATAGTGCCCTGGAAATTTCTTTGAGCGAAACGAAAGTAAACATTTGATGAGTCGACGTTACTAGACCGACGGATTATTTCCCGATGCATTTTCCCAGCTCAAGCATCGTACAAAGGGTCACCAGAGAAGATTGACCCGTGCTTCCTGGTCAGGTGAGCGTAACAGGGTTCCCTCGTGGGAAACGTGGCCAAGCATACCCAGCAAATATGCGCGCCGCATTTACCGCAGGTCATGTGATTGCAACCCTCCGACTTTTGAATCGGGGTGCCGCATTTGGGACAATCTTTGATTCCGTACCTTGCCTTTGCCTTCTCGAACTCTTTGTCTCCCCCTGAAACAATGTATTTGTGTTCGGCACACGATTTGCCCTCGTGAGGCTGATGACACGAGGTGCATGTCGTCTTGAGGCATCCCGCACAGCTGTAGAACCTAGGTCGATCCGAAGACGTAACCCGGTACACCCGCTCACAGTCTGCCGTGGGACAGTAGCGGAACTCTCCCGGGTGCTTATCGATGTAAGCCTTGGCCGAAGACGCGAGGAGCTCCTCGAAGGTGAGGGACGACAGGTGCTCTTGCAATTCCGGGATGCTAAATACGGCACCGCAAGAACCTGCCTCCGCCAAGCAGGAGAGATGATAACCGTTGTCTCCAGATTCGGCAGACTGGCAAAAGTTCGCGAAGCAGTCGAGACAGTAAATGTGTCCGCATGCGGTTGTCATTGGGTTCTCCGCCTCCGTCCAGCACACCGAACAGCAGTCGCCGGTGGTGGATGTTGTGTTTCGCTGCAATATCTCCTTGCCAGACATGATGTTCATCGCTAGGTCGTACGAAGCTCGATTTCCAATGACTTCGATCCGCTTCTGCGTCGGAAGAATGTTGAGCATCACGTTCTCAGGGCCGAGAGTGTCCCTGAGCGACTGGAATCCCCCACGGACGGCCCATTGAAAGGTCTGATCATCAAGAAAGATGTAGTGTGATGTCGACTGGGAGTCGCTGAAAGCCTGGAGTAATGCCTCGCAAGCCTTTCCAATCTTGTCAGGCGCGCCGTAGACACGTACCTCCGCCTTTGAAGCGACGCACTGAAACGCAACTCGAAGTTCCCGCTCAATTCGCCAGAGAATCTTGCCGGCCGCCAACCTGTTCCCAAGAGAAGGGTTCCAGAAGGGCTTACTGGTGGCCTTGTCCATCACTGTCGAGCCACGAAGAATGTCGTCGACGACGTTCCTGGCGGCCATCAAGTCCTCGTAGCTCTCGCCTTCCAGTCTCACGGTTACGTATCCGTTTGTCGGTGGGAAGCTTTTGAAGTTGATGTGCTGTTCTTTGTACGTGATCTGGGCGGCATCAATGTCTGCCTGGACGGCTTCGAAGACCTTGGCCACAATTTTGTATGTTGCCGAACAGACCAGGTTGATATTGAGCTTGTCGGACTCGTTGAAAGGCAGCCGAGTGCCGTTTAGCGTCTTTGAGGCCTCCTTAGCGTCCGCCTCGTCCTTGAACCGAGCCATGGCTTTAACTCGCTTTCCCGGTGCTTCCACGCTGGGTGTCAACTCCATCTCCAAGGGTCCAATCTTGGTCAACAGTTTCTCGACCATTTCAAGTTGTCTTGTCTTACAATCTTGCCCGACTCTGTACGTGGTGCCCTCAAACTCTGCACTTCTGGGCCTGTTGGCCTTGGGAATCGTCCGCAAGACATCGCTCAAGGCCGCTTCCAAGGGGGCTCTGACAGTCAATAGCCAAGGTCGCCTATCACCGCTGGGCCAGGGCCGGTATCGACCCCGAACATGGTAAGTAGGCTCAGTCTGACGGATTCCGCAGGACACCTTGGATCCGAGGACCTTGTATGCGCCGCTGGAAAATCTGTCGCATACGTCCCTGGCTATTTGCTCCGAGTCGAACTTCAGGACCGCTATTCGCATCGGCTTGTGCCACGAGCAGATGACCTTTTTGCAGTTGACGCGGCGCGCAAAGCCATCGAGGCTGTTGGAGACCGGCATCGCCAGCGGGAAGACTTCTAGGCCCGGCGGGAACTTCATCGTCCCCAACTCGCCCGCATGAAACTTTTGGCAGAGAGACTTGGCGAAGTCTGGGTCTTCGAGTTTTACGTCTGCGGTCATCAAGTCACCTGGCCCTTGAGAACGCAAGCGCACGCACGTCGTAGGTACTTGAATTCCGACACGATCAAGAAGCTGTGATACGGATGCGGCGGTGCTCCCAGCGGGGAGGTGTGTCATCCTCGCCGTGGAGAAATCTGATGAGAGTGAAAGCTTTTCAATCGACGCTCCCGGTCCAAAGCTGACCCAGGCTCCGAGCAGATCGCGAGTGCACTTCTCTTCGGCTGTTGGAATCTGAGATCCAGTCAGCTCCGCGTCCATTCCAGACGTTGACCGACACGGCGAAAGGACTTACAGATGGCCCCTCCAGCTGGCTGGCTGCCGCGGCCGCGTCGTTGGAGTGGAGAAAGGGGCAACTTTCTCCGTTCCGACAGCTGCCTTGGTTATAGAAAGAGCACGGAATCGTGCGACGCGAATCAGTTGCGGGAGCAATTGCTGGTGTTTCCTTCGCAGCAATCGCAGACGCGGGACCTTGGGCATGGGAGAAGGCGCACTGCTCGCCCCGAGAACAGAATCCTTGAAGAAAGTACTTGCATGGCGGCGTTGTTTTGACTGCAGCTGTCCCGCGAGGCGCCGATTGAATTTGTGTCTTTTCGTGAACAAAAACACACTCATCGCCTGCGCGGCATCTGCCTTGAAGGAAGAAACGGCATGTTGTGGCTTGGGTTTGGCGACGGTCGGCCGGCCGTGGTTCGATAGGACGGTGGCTGTGCATGTTGGGAGACTGCATGGGTCGTGTCAAACGATGAATAAGAGCAGCATGTGTAACTTAGCAAAACGAAGTTGATGTTATCACCAGAGAACCCTCACGATGAGCTGACAAACAAGGTTTATATGTATGCGTGAGGGAGGCGAACTCTCTCAAGTGGAAAATGTGAGGGGTAACAAGAACATCCAATCACACGTTGAGTTTCCCAGACGCGTTGTTGGCGAAAGGTTAGACGTTCATTGGGCTGTGATACGCACAAATGCAGCCAACAAACCTGTCAGGCGAAGGGATGTTGGTTGGCATCTGCAGGAGGCCGACGAGTGGTGGAAGCGGCACGAAACACACTGCACAGGGCGGAGGGCAGTAAAGGTATGTCGCAGGTTAGCCACCACAGGCTTTCTGGGAAATGAGATGAGGCTCTCATTTCATATTTAGCTTATCAGTGTGTCTAACCCTCCAGCTCTGGCAACATCACAATGTATTCGCACGTCAAAATCAAACCAAATTTCCCCTGGTCTCCTTGATAATATCCTCCACCACGTCCAGCTTGGTCATCTTCTTCAACGTCCCCTCCATCATATTGCATGCCCTTATCAGCGCCCCTCTCGCCGAAAATGCACATACCTTGAGTCGTGTATCACAAATCTGATCTGCCTAACTTTATAATCAAGTCTAGCTTCTCAGGCTACCGAGTCTCTTCTCTCGTAGCATAATTCTCTTTATTCGCCTGTATAGGAGGCTTTCTTGTACTGCTTCAAGTAGTCGACGGTGCCCTGGTAACCAAGGCCCTTAAAGCATTGACAAGTTTCCAGCTCTATAGCGCAGCAAGCCAATTCCCTCTCGTCATCACTTTCGGTATCGTCTGAGAGCCACCAAAAATTAGCTTTTCTTTTCTAAAAATAAAAGAGTTGAAAACGTTGCTCGCCATAACCTACTTTCTTGGGGAAGCCACATTTGAGGAGGCCGTTTTTGAGTAAAGAAATAACGAAACTGTTTCTCGGCGTGGGCATCGGCACCACTGTCGAAAAGGAGTTGAACACTGTCTTCGTCACCCCGATCTCTTCCTTCGTGAAGAGCTTCAACGGCTCGAGCGCCAAACGCAGTTGCGTCGTGATCGAGCAGGAGACGAACAAGTTCTGCGCTTTCAGCAGCTGCCACGACCATAACTAACCAGTAATCACGAACACAGTCGACTTTGACCCTAGCACTGAGCTCTAATAAGTGTCTAAGGACTTCTTCCTGGTTTTGAAGCGTTGCTGCCAACAGTAACGCCAGATAAATCTTGCCACACACAACTTTGTTGTTTTCCCTGGCGTAGAGATCCAACAGAATGGCAATCAGTTCCTTGTGACCTCCCTCGGCCGCTAGCAACAGGGCGGTGTTACCAGAGTCGCTAACGGCATTTGGCTCGGCTCCTTTTTCCAGAAGTAGACGTACAACTTTCTCGTCGCCAGATCTGACAGCTTCGAGAAGCGCGGTTTCATTTTCATTGGTGGCGATGTTTACCTCGGCGCCATGTTCCAGGAGCAGCCGCACGTGTTCCTCTGTCCCACATCGGGCAGCTATGTGCAGAGCGGTCTGGCCGAGGTCGTTACGGTGGTTGATCTCGGCACCGTACTCGAGAAGCAGAGTGATGCACTCAGGGTCAATGGACATCGCAGCTGCTTCCAGAACGGTGCTGCCACAGACATCTGTGATGGTGACATCAGCGCCGCATTCGAGAAGATGTTTCGTCATTTTCAAATCGCCGGCCCCTGCTGCCGCACATAGTGGCTCTCCACCGCTGTCATTGATATCGGCACCGTGTTCAAGAAAAAGGGTTGCCATTTCTAAATGGCCACACCCTGCTGCTTCTCGTAGTGGCCTTCCATGCCTGTCATTGACATCGGCACCGTGTTTGAGAAGAAGCTTCGCCGTTTCTAGACGGTTATATTCCGCCGCCCCTCGCAGTGGCGATCCACCCCTAGCATTGACATCAGCGCCGCCTTCGACAAGAACTTTCGCCATTTCTGAGTAGCCGTTCAATACTGCATGTTCCAGTATCAATTCGCCGCTGTCGGTAACATCGGCACCGTTTTCGAGAAGAAATTTCGCCATTTCTACACGGTCTCTGTCCGCTGCCGTTCTGATTGCGCCTCCTTGGCAGGCATTGACATCGGCACCGAGGTCAAGGAAACGCCGCGCAAGTTCCATATTACCAACTCCTGCCGCAACACTCAACACCGTTGTCCAATTCTTGATTTCGTTAATGTCTGCGGTGGGCCTGTTGAGGAGGACAGCCACCACCGACGAAAGTCCGCAACAAGTTGCAAGCCGAAGAAGGTCATACTCATGCGTAGTGAAGGTATGAAAATTTGTGGAAAGAATCAAGGCGTATGGACGAAACTCAAGCATTTCGCATACAGCTTCCGGCGTCTCCTTACTTTCTCGGAAGTGAGCTGGCCAGAATTCCGCCGCATAACACGCCCAAGGGTGGATCTCTCCCCGGTCGATGGCCGAGCACATATCAGGGTTTTCTGCTCGCAGTGCAGCTGATTCGTCGTCGAATTGGTTCAAAATGGCAAAGCAAATTCGTGTTGCTTGGGTGTTCATATCTTGTTCTCGCAGGTGATACTGGGCGACGTTTTGCCTCTCCTTGATGCGGTTCGATCTGAGATACTCTTGGACTGAGAAGTGCGCAATCCGTACACGTGGTGGTGTCTCGATCCAGTCCAGTTCGCGTGGACCCTCAAAGATTTCAATGAAGCCGGGGCAGACTTCGAGAAGAGCATCCGAATCATCCAACTTCCGTTTCTCTTTGAAGACTGCCACAGGGCGGTGATCATCTGAGCCGACATTGTCCGAGTTGGCATCTACTGAATCGAGATCAACTGCTATCCCGTAGATGAGCTCGTCCACGGTCAAAGGTCTCTTGGCGCAGCATAGTAGCAGTAACATCTGCCGCGCGTAATCTTGCGAGGTTAGCGGTATTGAGAGAAGCATCCTCTCATAGGTCTCGTCCAATGTTCGGGGAAGCGAGCCAAGAAGTTTGTTAAGATGTTCTTCAGTCCGCGGGCACGCAGCGATCTCTCGGAGCTGACAGTCAACCCATCTGAAACTGGACGGTATTAGCAGTGGTAACTTCTCAGAGTTTCAGTAACCTACACTCCATCTGCATGAGTAGTCAAAGTAGTCTCGATCCGTCCATGAAATCTTTTCCACTTGCGTAGCTGTGGCTTATTCCGAAGACTCTGTGTAATATATAGAGCAATGTCTTCATTGACAGCCTCATTTCTCACTGCAATAGATTCATCTGGAGACGGGTCAAGAGTTTCTCGGATGTCGAATTCGTCTCGGCTGGTGACCAGAAGATGGATTCCGGGCTCTATCCATCCGCGTATCGTGGTCAAGGTATCCAGGACAGCCTGGCGATGCGTGTCTCGCGGGCTTTCGTCGAGGGCATCCATGATGATATATGTATGTTTGAATGACTGGGATAGCCGGCGCAGGCAGTCAAGAAGTGCTCGATTTGGCGGTGTCGAGTTGCGGTAGCTATTGTACAACCGTGAGAGATGTGAGGAAGGCGAAACATTGCTCTGTTGTCCAGATAATTGCAGGATTAGAGCACGCAGAAGAGCAGGCGCATCCTGCTTCCCAATGTCGTCGAAAGCAAAGAAGAAGAAAGCAACCCCGATATCTTGGCTGGACTTCTGGTGCTGGAAGACGTGTTGAATGGCTGTCGAGCACAGGATCGATTTTCCACAGCCGGCAAAGCCATGGAGCCATAGAAACGAGTTCTCTTGTTCGAGCCAATCATTGAAGGGCTGGCCTTCAATGAGCCAAGTGCCCGTACCAGCTTGCGACTTTTCATGAGCAATGTTGAAGTTCGTGGTTGCGTCGGGTGCTCTGAGCCATTCTATGATGTCTTGAGCCACATTATTTGCCCTCTGTGATTCAAGCAGGTCTTTTGTGTCCTCGACCTCGTTTCGAATGCTGCTGGTATCCTGATGCTGTAGTAGCTGCAACGAGAAAGACACGTGCCGGACGATCTTTTCGATGTTTTCGTCAAGCTTCTGTAAGGTGCTCTGCTTGAAAGGGTACGTAACTCGTCGCGCTTTTGCTCTCAGAGCAGCCCTGAAACCACCACCACCTTTGGAATCATTGAACTTGTCGGCCACTTTCTTCAACTCCTCGATGCATTCATTGCATTCCAGTATGCGGCCTTTGATACAGTCCACGACATTGATGTCGTCCGAGCGAAACTTTCGGGTGTCAAGCTGCTTCTTCAGGTTGTCGAGCAGTTCGTGAAGGCGCAACAAACTGTCGTGGAGGCGAGCGATGTCGGAACTCTGGTCCTTCAGAGCGCTGCAGTACTCGTAAAGACCTTTGACGACTTCAAGGCCAAGCGAGACAATGCCCAAGACTCCCGATGCAACTGAAAGCGGATCCGACATGATGGGCGGACGCTGTCGCTGCCCAGAGCAGCACTGCAGAGAGTCGCGATGTGCTGGAAAAGAGGGGAAGTCGGCGATCCATGGCAGAAGGAGAGTAAGCCCAGCCTCATTTTCCATCACCTTATTCCTTTAATTGCAGTAAGCAGCATAGCTTGCGGGGCAGCGAGAGCATCCAATCACACACGTCAAAGTCCGCTGACGCGTTACGGCACAACGTTGGATGCAGCCGATAAACCCTGACAGGGCTGTCAGGCGAAGGAGTGGGGGGATGTTGGTTGGCATATGTGGGCGGTAGGATACGGACGATACAAGCCAAAGGTCAAGAACATCTTAAAGAAAGACTTCAGTTTGATCCCTGCATCATGAAATACAATACCCTCCCTGAAAGATTATAACACTTCTAGTTCGGTAGAAGGCCCAGATTTTACTATGCTTAGTTAGAATCCCCAGTCTCCCGCAGGAAAAGCAATTCCGTCTACAGTTGAGATCTGTTAGTGGCTCAGTACTCAGAACTATTAACTATTACTATACTAACAGGGTCAAAGTACCACGCTTACAATCATTCAGGGGGGGTATTGTACATCTCCAAAATGTCTTAGATGTGACTGCTCCCCAAAGTTCCAATCCCGACTCCCTACCAATCTGTCAAACTCAAGTATCCCATCCAGTGCGTGTTGAGTATGACTGGTCAAGGAGAGAAAAGGTAATGGTATTAATTTCTAAGTTCTAATTGGTATTTTCTGCACCTTGGCAAAAATGGCGTCAAACGCACTCGATGGGATCCATAACACAATACGTTCTCACAACACATCGTGCATGTTTTCCTAACTCCCCTGACGTGTTGTCCCGCCCGTTCAGCCGACGCCTACCGCCTGCTCTCCCTGATAATATCCTCCACGACGTCCAACTTGGTCATCTTCTTCAACACCCCCTCCATCATATTACACGGCATCATCAGCGCCCCCCGCGCCAAAAACGCCCCATCACCCCTCCAAATCACAGCCGGCGGGTTCCTCCCCAGCAAAAGCCCCGACACCTCCGCAGCCCACTGCTCCGCCGGGATGGCCCTATCACCGAGCCCCTCCTGGCTCATGGCCTTCTCGACAACCTCCCGCGCCGGCGCGTAGATCGAGCCCTCGGGCAGCCGCTCCCCGCCGGTGTTGACGTTGCTGTTGGCGATGATCATGGTCCGCACGCCCGCCGTCTTGAGGTCCACGACGCGGACGCCGAAGGCCGCGAGCTCGAGGCGCATCGTCTCGGAGAGCATGGCCAGCGCCGCCTTGGAGGCGTTGTAGACGCCCTGGAAGGGCAGGGCCGCCATGGAACCCACGGACGTGTGGTTGACGACCATGGCGTCGGGGGATCTCAGGAGGAGCGGGAGGAGGGCCTGCGTCACGGCAACGGGCGCCCAGACGTTGACGTCGAAGAGGTCTCTTGCTGCGTCCAGCGAGGCGTCGGCGATGGGCATCGCGTAGCTGCCTGCGGCGTTGTTGATGAGCATGTCCAGGCCTTTGCCGTCGGGGAGAGAGGCGGAGACGTGGGAGACGGCGGAGGCGATGGATGTTGCTGAGGTTACGTCTAGGGGTATCGTCTGGATGCCTTGCTCGGCGAGGGGGGCCAGTTTAGCTGGGTTTCGGGCTGTTGCGTAGACGTGGTGGCCGGCGATGTGGAAGGCGACGGCTAGGGCTGCGCCCATTCCGCCGGGGGAGCAGCCGGTGATGAGGATGGTGAGTCTCTTCGAAGAGGTCATTTTGGGAGGAGATTGATGGACACGTGGTTCTGTGTATGAGTTGCTGAGTCAAAGCCGCACCAGTTCAGCGCGTCTGAGTGAGGACAGCTTGACCTGTGCTCATCAGTACTGAGTTTTACGAATTGCAACACTGAATCAACAAAGTCATCCTCCGCTTTTAAAGTTGGGCACTCGGCGCTCTACACAAGATTGGGTGTTGCGGACTTTGGTATCTTCAACCCTTCCAATGCCGCTCCGCAAGCCGTCTCCTCAGACGCCGCCTCCGAAACCCCGCGCGGACCGGCGGACTTGGCGGGACGATCTCGGCTTAGTCCGCTCTTCAAACGGGGCCGCAAATGCGGAGCCAAAACGCCGCCGGCGGACCTGCGGACTGAAATCAGGTTCTGGTTAGATGCATCAAAGTCATCAAAATGGCGAAAAATAAGAGAGGTTAATGTGCAGTTGTTATTTTGGTAAATGCGAGCTATCAACTGCGGTTGTTCTCGTCACCGATGATGTCCAAGCTATGTCCAAGGTGTCCGGGAGTCAGCGCTCAAGACAATCATTTCGCCTGCCCGCCTGCCCGACTGTCATATTAGGAAGAATTAGAGAGGCGGGAAAGAGATCTGGAAATCCTTCCAGGTTCATTGGTTTTCCGCTTCCTCAGCCATCCCTTCGTCAGCCATCCCTTCGTCAACCACTCCTTCGTCAGCCATCCCTTCGTCAGCCTCCCCTTCATCAACCACACCATCGTCAGCCATCACTTCGTCAGCTGCCCCTTCACCACCATCCGCATTATACACAGGATCGTCCCCGAACACCCCCCCATGCGTCTGACGCATATGCGAATAGCACAGCTGACTGGACGGAAACCCCGCGAGGCAGAACCAGCAAATCCGCGTCTGGCATATCGTACACGTGACGCGATTGCACCCGTACGACTTCTCGATCGGCGTTCCGCACTGGGGGCAGTCCTTGATCCCCAGCTCCCGCTTGGTCTTGGCGAACGCCTCGTTCTTCTGCTCATCGTCCCGGTGCTCCGCGCACGTCATGCCCGGGTGGGGGCACAGGTGGCACGACCTGCACGTCGTGTTGCAGCAGGCGGCGCACTCGAACAGCGCGGGGCGGTCGTCGGGCGTCACGCGGTAGACGTGGCCGCAGTCCGGCGTCGGGCAGTACCGGAACTCGTTGGGTCGGCTCTTGACGTAGGACGCCGCGGACGACGCGAGCAGGTCCTCGAAGGAGGGGAGGTGTCTCTGCAGGTCCTGCAGGCTGAAGGCCGCGCCGCAGACGCCGTCGTCGGTGTTGGTTATGCAATGCAGCTCCGTCGCGTTGGAGCAGGCGGAATGGCAAAAGTTCTCGAAGCAGTCGAGGCAGTAGGCGTGTCCGCATCTCGTGAGAACCGGGTCCTCGGGCTCCGTCCAGCACACGGCGCAGCATGCCTCGGCCGCGGTTGAAGGTTGGGCTGGTTCAGCTGGCGTCGCCGTCTGAGGTCGTGATTTGACTCCCTTATCAAGGCGCGCTTTGACTGATTCGTAGACGAACTCGGGGCCTGTTACCACGAGCTTCTTGGGTCTGGAAAGAGTGTTGAGCGTCACGGCGCCGGCGCCGGCGGTGCGAACAAGGATCTTCCACCCCTCATCGACGACCCATGAGAGGGCGTCTTCATCCAGGCTGATGAAGTAGGCTGTGCTCGAGCTCCAACGCACCGTTTTCCACAGTGCCCTGCTAGCTTCTTCGATCCGGACAGGGTCGCCGTATACTCGTATTTCCGACTTGGAAGGGAACGTCTGAAAGGCCACCCGGTGTTTGCCCTCCATCAGTCTGAACAGCCTGACTGCGGCGGCAATGCCGTTGAACCACGGGCGCCACAGCGGTTTTCTGGTCTCTGCATCCTCGACCACGTGTCCCGCAAACAAAGCGCCGAGCTCGCTTACTGCCCAATCCAGGTCCCACAAGTTGGTCGGGCTCGTCAACCTCAAGATTGTGTGCCTGTCAGGCAAAGAGACGTTTTCCACCTTGACGGCTCCGCTGCCAATACACTTGATGTTGCTGATGTTCCGGGCGAGGGAATGGAAGAGTCTGGTAGGCACCCGCAAGGTTGCAGGATCACTCCGCGTCACTCGGAGGACGTAACGAGGATCAAAAGGGACAGGCTTGCCATTCAGTGCTTCCTGGGCCTCAATCGCGCACTTTATGTTCTTGAACGTCGCCGTCGCCGTCACGAGTCTTCTCCTCGTTGAGTAATTGGTTGCCACCAGTCTCGTCTCAAGCTCTCCGAAGCCGCAGAGCATCTTCTCGATGGCCCGAAGGTCGTCTTTGTCATCGGCCGGGGGCCTGTTCCCTTCGAAGACGACACTCTCCAGCCTGCCGCACCTGGGAACTTCGGCGCCAATGTCCTCGGGCGACGCCCACGGAGGGACCCAGAGCCGCAGGATGCCGTGCTCCCCGGCCTTGCGCGGCTCACAGCGAACTGTGTTTGCGCAGACTCTGAGCCTGCCGTCGGCGCACATGTTGCGGATCTTTTCGCAGCACGACAAGCATCTGAACGTCAGGCGCGCGAGGGCGAGCGGCCGCGCCCACGAGCACACGACCGTCTTGTAGCAGGGCGAGTGCGTCCCGTCGGAGCCTGACTTGGGGTTGAAGACGACGACCTTCAGCCCGGAGACGTGCTCCTGTCCTTCATCCTGCGCTGCCAAGACCTTTTCTTGGAGAGATCTGGCAAAGTTAGGGTCCCGGAGCTTGATGACGGCCGATTTCAGGCCCAGCGGTGCCGGCTCCAGGCAGATCGATGGTGGTGAGACTTGGAACCCAAGCTGGTTGAGGAGTGTGGAAACAGATGTGGTTGTGCTTTTGGCAGGGAGGTCGAGAATTTTGGCAGTTGAGTAGTCCGAGGGGAGTGAGATGTTCTCAATCGATAGGCCGGGGCCGAATTGGACTGTCGCACCAAGGACCTCGCGCGTGTGATTCGCGTGGGCGGGTTGTATTTGGGTCATGATGGTGTTTTCAGGGTGGCTTTGTGAGAATTCTCACAATTTGGTTCTTTGGGAAGAGGTCACACAAGGGTTTTATGTGAGAAAAGAAGAATTTTGTATGACAACAAGAGAGAGGTTTGTGAGAGAGAGAGAGAGAGAGAGAGCTGTGTGTGAGAAATCTTATATGGTTGGGTGCCCATTGTCAATTCTTTTGGGAAGGCGCGATCAAAGAATAATGGCTATGACTGCTTCTCCAGAAGGTTGTCAACTGGCATCAACAGCCATGAACATGGAACACTGCGCCACTTGATCCTTGGGTTGAACAAACTTTGATTCTCAGCCAAGGTTGGTTGACCAATGCTGTCAAAACCCACATGAAGGATGCTGTGAAGGTGACGGAGATAGCCCAGTTCTCATGAGACTCAGTTTGGGGCCTGCAGAATACCACCACTTCAGGAAGGAGCCATGAGTGATACACACCACAATAACAGAGTACTGCAAGATGAACTCAACTCAACATGAAGTATCCAAGTATCTAGGTCAAGGCCAGCAGGCTGGTTTGGCATCCCTCAAGACAATGTATCGCCTTACTGAGCAACAGCAAGACTATTCTGTTGGCTTTGACCAGCCCCGTCAGTCGCACGATATTGGCTCACAGAGACAGCCCTGGATTGCATGGATATCAAGCTGGAACAGGACATCATCACCCTCACGCATGGGCACCAGTAGGTATTTTGAGATGTATTGGTCTAAATGCAATGCTAGACTATCCGAAATATCCCAAACCGAACCGGTATCAAAATCACAAAAATCGCAGGTATAAATAACGCCCAAAACTCGCATCGCTCATTTGTTATTTTTGTTGACACCCCCTTCCCAAAAAAAGATGAATTATCATGACGTCTCCCCCTCAACCCACCACGTGAGGAACGCCCCTCTTCCACTTGAGCTTCTGGCCGTGCTTGCTCTCGTGGTGCCTCGACACGTTGTCCCGCCTGCCGCGGTGCTCGCACCCGGGGTGCGGGCACTCGCGGATCTCGGAGCGCACGTTGGCCTTCTCGGCGACGTCGCGGTGCCGCGCCTGCAGGTGGCGCTCGAGGTCGCGGACCTGGGCGAACTTGTGCTCGGTCTGGTGCTCGGCGCGGCAGATGGGGCAGACGAGGGCCTTGCGGTGGACGCGCTGGTGCTGCTTGAGCTGGGCCTCCTTGCGGAAGGTCTTTGTGCAGTCGTCGGTCGTGCAGCGGTAGGGGTGGTCGGCGTCGTTGGCGTCGGGGGAGGAGGCGGCGCCGAAGGGCGAGCCGTCGGCGCTGCTGGCCGGGTAGGCGGGGCCGACCTCGGGGAGGTAGTCCATGGATGCCTCGTAGGGGGATGTGTTTGCGCTTCCGAAGTAGGAGGAGACAGAGACCTGATCGGTCCCGGATAGGTAGTCCGACGCCGAGAGGTCAGGCAGGGGCGCGTTGAAGGCGAACATGTCGGCCTGCAGGCTCTGCTCGACGTCGAACTGGACGGCGAGGTCGTTGAAGATCTCCTCCGGGGAGTGGGATGGTTGCGGGTACTCGATCTCCGCGGCGGGGAAGGCAAAGTCGGTGAGGTAGTCGCCCGTGGCGGGCATGTCTTGGTGCATGAGCATGGCCCAGTCGTCCATGTCTTCCGGGGCCTCGAAGAGGTCGGAGAACGGCGAGCCCTGCTGATACACGATGTTGTTATCCATGAGGTCGTGGGGCGCAGCACATCCGGGCTGGCCCTCGTAGGGCCAACCTGAGGAAGTAACTGCCATGGTGGAAAGGAGGGCGTCAATCTCGGGTTGGTTGGTGGTGTCGCTTTCGAGTCTGGCAACGTTGGAAATAGTTGCCACAGACATATCGCTCAACTCCGTCTCCGAAGTTGTGGGTTGCTGGTAAAATTGGTATTGGTGGTCGTAGATGGTGGTGGACTCGGCAATGAGCTGAGCGTAGTGGTTTACAAATGGCGTGGGTTGTGTGTGAGCGATCAAACTGGAATCATCAGGCTTAGATGTCCGCTCGAGAAGTTTTACGACGTACTCAGGTCCTTGGCCAACCTAGGGGCCGGCGTTAGTCGCATGTCACGGGTAGAGTAAGTAAGTGGTGAAGGTCTTACCTGCGCGGGCAACCAACATCTTCTTCACCAGGTTAGACAGCAACGGAGAAGGTCCCCATGATGCCATCGGAAATTCCCCGCTGGAAAGTGACGGCACCCAAACAGGCGCCGAATACGCCGACTGGATCAATGATCTCCCGTGCAGACTTGCGCGGGAGAGGCCGAGGCCAAGAAGAAGTCGGGGCGGGAGCCAAGGTGTCCATGTCTGCAAGAGAGAGTTCTGTCTCAATGTCTTGCTCCACGGGGAGTGCAATCGCGGAGAAAGACGCTTGCTGGTACTGCTTCGACATCGATCCCGGGGGATGAGCCGTTGCATGCAGCAGCTGAGGCTAGGTAGGTGTGTCAGCCTCTACGTCGAAGTAGAGCGTATCATGTCTGTAGTGTCAACCTACCGACTGCGTAATTGCGTACGGATCCATCAGATGTGCGACTTCCAGGGAGGGAGGCCCCGGTGGTCGAAATTCAAAGGAGTATCCCGCGTCGTCGAGGTCCTCTTCGTCGGCCAAGCCCGGGTTCCAGCGCGGAATCATAGGCTCGGCAATCGAAGCAGACTGCTCAGCGTGAGCGGTAGCCCAATTGTAGGGCTCTCTGGTCAGTCTTGGCGCCTGTAGATCAGGGTCGCCGTCAAAGTCGTGCTGGTCCAGATGGTCGTCGACCGGTGGATCAGTCGTGCAGGCCATGATGGCGGTGGTCAAAACGATGGCTACAACCAGCGCATCGGGTTAGATGGACAGGCAAAGAAAAGCTTGAGGGGGGCGTTATCGACGATCCAAGTCGATGTTCAGGCTTCGTTAGGGGTGGTTGAGTAAGGTAGGTGAAGATAGGTATCAAGAGATTGAGTGTTGAGTCGGATGAGGATGAGAGATTCGAGTTCGAGGTGCGCGAGGGATGCCTGGGGATTTGAACGATCCAGTGACCCAGGCCCGCCGCCGCTGACTGGCTGGAGACGGCTGTCTGTGCCGTTTGCTGGGGGCGCAGCGATTTGGCCTCAGTGGCCCGTGCGTCGACCGCAGCGGGGATTGTCCTGGAGAAGTGACTTTGAGCGGGATTAAATGTTGGGGAAGGCGGACGTGGCTGGATTTTGGAGGACGGACACACGGTCAAAAAATATGGTTAAAATTTGGTGATACCATAAGAGTCCATCTCAATATTCTTGCTTAACTTCTTATCTCAAATTTCTAGATTCTCATCAATGTCGCTGTTAGAGAATTGCACCGCATCATCTCGTCAGTCAGCTTCAAAGTACCGGTACAACCGTATCGCGCTAGCCAGGGCTGAATGTTGGGCGGATTCCACCAGGACGCGGCCATTGGCAGGCAAGGCTGACTCGAGCTCCACTCGTCTGCAGAAAAAGGTACAATGTACTTGAGGCCGCCGCGGCTTCTCCATCCTCTTTTCATGCCATCGCGCCATTGCGCATGCCTCGACCTCGAGTTCGCGATAGAAAATGATGCAACGCTCGACGGAAAATGCAATTGAGCGTCCATTATTGGTCGCCCTACATTGAGTCAGTCCGGCGGGCTGTCGACGCTCTGCCCCTCGATTGATACAGAAAGGGTCCGTCGTGCGGACATCCCACGCCGAAAGACACCGTCCCTGCCGTCTGATCGCCAGAGTCGACAATCGCTCGAGACGGAGACATCGCCCTCAGCTGTTCACAACGCGGCAGTGTTTGACGATGATATCCATTTTCGAAGTGATGCCACATGGGCGGCTGTGCGCGATCAATCGGGCTGGCGAGCATGGTCGCGCTCGACCTCCCTATGCCCTCCTAAAACAACCGCACCGATGAGCACCTCCGAATTACGACGTCCGGGTCATATTTCGCATACCTTACCTATGGTTACACAACGGCGATACGGACACGAGCCGCCCTGTACTCTTGAATGATCCAAATGCATGGTCACAAGATACAGCATCCGACGTAAATTGCCGTGACCCCCGCGACCTTGTCTCGACACACTCTGGCACAGCTCGTATCAACACCATCGACTGCCTGGCCGTCCGGAGACCATCTCCCGGTGCTCAAAGCAGTTTGGGCAAAACAACAACCAAGTCATAGTTATCCGAGAGGCCCAAAAGCAAAAGATATGCGTCGAGGGGGAATCGAACCCCCGGCTCCCCGACGCTGCTGATGGCAACGGAGAATTTTACCACTAAACCATCGACGCGATGGCAGCTGACTCAGCTGATGGTGATTCGGGCGAAACAGCGAGTGATGATGATGGCAGGCACGAATGCGACGGGCAGAACCAGCCGATTCACCACCGAACGCGCGAGACTACACACAACCGCCAGCGACGAAGATTCGTGGAATTGCGCAGACGTGCCGAACGACGAGATTTCCGAGATGATGCCTGTGGCTTTCCCACCAACGAAGACTATTAAAGGCACAAAATTGGGGGGCATGGCTTGAAAAATACGGTAGAAGCGGAGCGGAAGACACCACAGCACAGTCAGGCATATCGGAAAGGCAAAAGGCGTTCTCCCGGCGTTGAAGTCAAAATAGAGCCGGCTGCGGGGTCCGGCCCAGCGGTGGCCGAACTTTGCACGTCCCCTCGCCCGGCCTCTGCGTTGAGCTGGGAACCGCCGGAACTGGTGGGGACGATTCTCGGGGTCCATCAAGGCGCCTTGAATGCCTGAGACTCCTCTTTGACAGCCGGGACCGGGCCATGTGGCGAGTGTGTTAGTCTCGGCATCCCGCTTGCTCGTTCCCACCGCCACTCCCAGGAAGGGAGATGGTGCCCGGAGCGAGGGTTGACCCAGTACGGCGCCGTAACGCGGTGAACCTTGATTCACGCGGGATATCCCCGTCCTGGAGGCTCCAAGCAACGCTTCCAAGTGCCTTCTCGGGACGAGATGACCTCCGCAGGCCTCGTACCAACACCAACACGTCTTTCTGCCGGTTCACCAGCAATCAGCCCCCCATGTCATCCAACATGACGCCCTGCCCGCGCGGTTTGTTTCCCCTCTCAGAGCGCGAGTGACCAGACAACAAATCTCGCTCATTCCAGCCATCTCACGCAGTCCGCCGCCCAATCCGCGCGTGGCATCTGCCCAATCCCCGATGCGGATCGCAGGTGCGGGAGTTTGAGCAAGATACTTGCATCGAGGCACCGCGCTAGCGCTGCCGCCCCGCCCCGCCCTCTGATTCGTCGCCCGGCCGTCGTCCCGCCGTGAGCCTCTGCCCGTGGCTGTCGACGTCCCCCGTCTACCAACACAGAATACCACCCGCGCCGTTCTTTGTATCTGTTAACCTCAGACAGCCTGTTCCTCGCTAAGGCTAATAAACTTGCTCAATTGGCGCCCTCCATTGGCTCACCTTCCCCTTACAGCTCTGCTGCGGTGAAGATGTCTGTGAAGATGAAGGCTGGGATTGGGGTGTGATTTGAGTCGTGCCGCGTACCCGCGAAGCGACCGTCTTCCATAGGCTGTCTCCGCGCCGGTTTCTCGTCGTTTGCTGTTTGCCCTGTGGCGTTTCTGAGGGAGTTTCCCCGCTGGCTGGCAACAGAGAGAGAAGCACGAAGCTGGGGCCGGGGCCGGGGCTGGTCTATCTGCCACCCGCACAGCTACAGCTGACATCCTTGCCGGGCGTCCCTCTTCGCTCGCCTCGCCTTTCCCAAGGATCAGGGTAAGCTACTACTTTAGAATGCATCTGCATGCTCATGTGCGGGAGGGGAGGGGGGGCGAAATACCACATGGGAAGACAACAACGAACGGGGGGCAGGAGGTAGGTATATAACTGACCCGGCCTCGCGACGTCTTTTGTCGTGTACGGGATCCTCCTCACTCCTCTCTCCTGCGTCTTCTTCTTCTTGGCAACACAACCCAGCAAAAAAGCTCCATCAAACCAACACACCGGAACCCCCCGCTATACAAAGTTGTCTGAAGCCAAAGCCAAGAAACCAGAACCAGAACACCATGGCCCCCAAGTCCCTCCTCCTCGCCTTCGGCGCCGCGAACCTCGCCTCCGCCCACTTCGGCCTCGCGTACCCCTCGTGGCGCGCCGACACCCTCAAGGGCACCAACGAGACGGGCTACTCGCAGTGGCAGTACCCCTGTGCGTCCTCCCCCCCCCTCCCCCCCTCTCCCCCATTCACCCGCAAGATGCGTGATGCGATGGGCACGGCCGACGTACGCAACTGCTGTGACTGACTGACTGACTGACTGACTGACTGACTGACGCTCGCTCTCCAGGCGCCGGCGTCCCCTACGGCACGGGCAACACGACCGACTGGCCGCTCGACGGCGGCTCCATCGAGCTCGACCTGCACCACGACTGGACCTACGTCTTCATCAACCTCGGCATCGAGGCCGACGGCAACGTCACCACCCACAACATCACCCTGACGCCGCAGTTCTGGAACGCCACCGGCTCCGGCACCCTGTGCGTCGAGAAGCTCAACCTCACCACGCCCGCGCGCGAGGGCCAGCGGGGGAGTATCCAGGTCGTCACCGTCGGCGACTCTGGGGCCGGTCTGTACAACGTATGTCCCCCCCCTCTTTAGTACCTAGGAAAATGGACGCTGACACCATCCAGTGCGCCGACATCCGCTTCACCGCCAACGCCACCACCCTCCCCGCCGACCAGTGCAAGTCCGAGGGCGTCGAGGTCTACAACGTCAGGGAGCAGAGCGCCAACGGCACCGTCGAGGACGGCGCCGGCGCCGGCAACGAGAGCAACTCCACCTCTGGCGGCGGCGGCACCAGCGACGCGTCCGCCCGCGGCGCGCACCTTGTCGCGCTGACGTCCATCGTCGGTCTCAGCACGGCCTTTGTCTTTGGCCTGAGCCTGTAAGACGCGTATCTTCTGGTTGTCCCGTGGACGACAGTGACGGAGGACGACATCACGAAAGAGGGAGCGGCATGAGAAATGGCCGTGTGTTTGTGGCGTGTTGCGCTTCTAATGTACATGAAATGCTTTGATACCAAGCCTATCCTTCCCCTCCCCTCTTACCCCCATCCAGAGAGGGATGCAGTCCAAACAATGATATAAATGCTGATGATGATGCTTCGTTGTATATGGTATTGTGTGTGCGGCTTTGTGTAAAATGCAGAAAAAGAAAATGCAAATGCAAACGTGACCTGGCCCGCGTCAATCGGGGGCGGTTTGACGGGGAAATACAGGACAGACAAAACAAAAAAAACTTACTCATGCTTCATTCGACATGGTAATTATGCTTCCCCCCTCAACATCAGTGGTATCTCTCGCAATAATGTCATCCAACTCGTGTCGTGGTGTCCCAACGACCTCTACACAGGTATGAAAAAGCCATGACGTAAAATCCAAGCATTAAATCCAAAAAAAAAAAAAAAAAAAAACATCATCTCCTTCATCTCTTCGCAGCAGCAGCCTGCTCCATCACGTACAGGTCTCTGACGACCCTCGCCATGGTGATGCGCTGGCTGGGCAGGGGGATCAACATATCGGACACGAGCCGCTGCAGCTTGTCGCGCGGGTACAGCTTGTCGCGGGCCTGCGCGACCTCGCTGAGCCAGATGTACATCATGTCGACGGCGGAGCAGGGCGCCGCCGTGCGCGGGACGCCGGGCGTCGGCGGCGGCGCCATCATGGGCCGGTTGACGTCGGCGATCATCCAGTACAGCTTCGGCTTGCGGGAGCGGGCGTCCGGGAAGGGCAGCTGGCCGAGGACGTAGAGCATGGTGACGCCGAGGGCCCAGACGTCGGACGGCGGGCCGCGCAGCTTCTTGCCGATGAACTCGGGCGGGATGTAGTAGGGCGTGCCGCCGGTGGTGACGGGCATGCTGGCGTGGGTCGAGAGGCCAAAGTCGCAGAGGACGGCGCCGCGGGCGGGCGAGTAGAGGATGTTGGCCGGCTTGATGTCGTTGTGGACGAGGGACTTGCTGTGCAGGTAGTGCAGGGCGCCGCTGATGTCGCGCAGGATCTTGAAGGCGTCGGCGCGGTCGCCGAGGAAGCTGTGGTCCAGGTGGTTGCGCCAGACGCCCTTGGCCGAGAGGTCCTTGGCGTCGACGTGCTCCATGTAGAGCGAGAGGTAGCGGGCGTCGCCGCCGTAGAGCTTGACGATGGACTCGTGCCGCAGGTCGTCCTGGCTCTGGTACTCGCGCAGCCACATGTCGGCCTGGCGGATGACGTTGCGCTCGTTGTTGTCCTGGGCCGCCTTGGCGGCGCGCGTCTTGAGCACCTTGACCGTGACGATGCCGTCCGGCACGTTGGAGTGCTCGGCCGTGAAGACGGACGAGAGCGCCGTCGACGCGATCTGGTCGCGCTTCGTGACGGTGTACTCGTCGATCTCGCAGCCGCCGGGGATCACGACGGTTTCCTCGCGCTGCATGTCGAGGAGCGCGTGGCCGTTGGCGGTGGCGACCTCGCGGCCCTTGGCCTCGGTCGGGAGCGGGAACACGAGGGGCTTGGCGGCCGGGCGGAGGAACATGATGACGCCGTCCTCCTTCTCCTCCTTCTTGACGACGACCTCGTCGTTGGTGCGCGGCTTCTTTTCGGTCCTTGGGTCGCCATCGTCCGCCGTGAAAGACCGCTTGCCCGAGGCGTTGAGCGCATCCGACGCCGAGCCCACGTCGGCTTCGTCCTTGACTTCGAACTCCTCCTGCTTGAAGAAGGCGGGCCGCTTCTCCAAGACCCTAAAATCGAGCACCGAGATGTCTCGTACGTTGATCCGCCAAGTGCCCGGCGACAGGGCCTTGGGGGTTCCGGGATTGACGGTCCATCCGCTGGAGGCGGGGCCGTCCGAGATTCGCGTCAGCGAGATGGGCACCTCGGAGCGGTTCAGCAGGATCTGGTTGTCGCTGGCCGGGTCGTAGTAGAGCTCGCACCACAGCGGCGGGCGCGGGGCGCCGTCGTCGAAACGCTCCGGCGGGATGCGCACGGAGAACTTGATGTCCTTGGACGTCTGCGTGACGGCGAGGACCTTGTGCTGGGGCTCCTCCTCGGAGGCGACCTCGGCGCGGAGGGCGAGCCACTGGCAGTTGTAGTTGCCGGGGCTCAGGGAGCGGCCGGCCGTGAGGGGCCGGACGAGGATGCGGATGCCCTGCTGGTGGTGATGCTCCTCGACGCGGAGCTGGTCGAGCGGCACGGCGTCGGCCTGCGGGAGGTCGAGGGGCTCCTCGACGCGGATGCTGCGGAGGCGGGCGTCGATCTCGGACTGCGAGAAGGGTTCCGTCTTTTCCTCCGAGGGCGCCTCCGAAGGGGCAACCCGGCGGTCGACCATGGGAGGGGGCGACGGAAGGGTTTCACGACGATGCTGCCTAGCCGTCGTCGTGGTCCATGCGCGGCGCGATGGCGAATGCGGGCACGTAGACGTTCAGAGAGACTCACACTTTCCCGGCAAACTCACTCAGACGGTGAGCGGTTGGAGTGAACTGTCGTGCAGTGGCGACAGGGTGGGCAGGGTAGCCTGGCTAGGACGGGATAGGATTGAACGCGCGAGGTGAGTTGCGGAAGATGTCGTCTGTCCGGGGATAGTCAGGCAGGCAGACAGGGCTGAGGGCTGAGGATTGAGGGTTGACTGTGCCGGTTGGCGGGCAGGGCTAAGCTTGGCGGGATTCGTTTCGCAGCGGCGAACAAGGTTCAAGCCCTTGAGATGGCGGTTGGTTGCTTGTGTCGAGGATGAAAGGGGAAAAGGGGAAAGAAGAGAGGGAGAAACAGCCAGACAAGAGGCACGAATGCAGGAACAGCACGGAATTAAGAGCCGCCAGGGCACAGCCAACAGACGGCGGGCGCGAGGAGGGCAGCCGGACTGGCTGAACGTCAGATGAACAGATGGACAGATGAGCCCAAAGTCAACTGGAAATCAGCGACAAGTCAGTACTGACTGACTGACTGACTGGGGGGGATTGGACTGGGGACTGGGGACGGCGAACGGGGAACGGCGTGAACGCGGGACTGAACGGGGAGGGACCTTGGGACCTTATGGAGGGCCTGCTGACGGAGTCTCAGCCTCAAGTAGCTTATCGGCCGATGCTCTGCGCAGAGTGACTGACAGAGCGTCCTGACCAGCAGAGCTACTTCTGTCAGGCACGGTGAGGCAGTAGTGAGTTGCGGACAGTCAGTCGGACCGCGCAACAGTTTGGGGGACTGAGGACAAGATATCCCCGGCGGCTCAGAGCGAGATGTGAACAGATGAGAGTTGCAGCGTCTGAGCATCTCATGCCGTCCCGGGGAAAAGAGTCATCGAACCCTGTGGAAGGACGCGGGTGCCTAGGGCCGGTTGGCCTTCGAGTCGTGGGCCAGAGAGGGGAAACGGAAAAAACCAACTGAAATGATGGGCTGAAAGTGCTGCAGCATGGCCAGACGGGGATAGCGCCTGGGGAGATCGCTCTCATTCGAGTCGAGATCTCGCGCTGCGCATCAGCCCCGGTGCAGGGGCGGGAGAATGTACCCTGACGCACATCTTGCGCGTGGAGTGACTTGGCCAGCACGATATCGTCTGTCAGATGGGCCAAATTGGGTGGTAATAGCAGCTATGCTGACCACGGCCCAGCCACAACGCCTCTCCAAAACGGCCACACAGCCAAGAAGGATCCATGAGAGAGAGGGAGAGAGAGTCAGGACCAACGGCGAGTGTGAGCCAGGGCCCTCCAGAGGCATCCGACCGTGACGTGACGGCCTGCCGTAGCCACCTCAGCAGTCGACAGTTGACCCGAACCTGGAACAGGCTGGTGAGCAGCCAGAGTCACTTGACCATGCTGTCTTCGATGGCTTCACGCGTCGAGAGCCATGAGGGAAGAATCGGAAACACAGAGGCAGCGGGCCGTCTGCGGCTCGATCGAACAGACGCCGATGCGGTTTTGTTTTTGGAAGAAACAGTTTGTCGGGAGGCTCAACCTCGCGTCGGAGCAGGGCAGAGACGATGACGAGCGAGTGGCTCACGATGAACGCCGATGAGTCTCGTGTGAGCCTTGATGAGTGAGGCAGGAGAGAGTCGAGCGGTGATTGGCCTGCGAAGCGAGAATGATGACTGAGCCGTCTCCGGGGATTCTTCTGTCGCCGCTCGCCGCCCTCCATCATTCCAGGCTCTGTCCTGCCCGAAGAGCAGGCGGCAGAGCCTGAATGTCCGGAAGCTGCGCCCAGATAAAAAAAGTCGTCTCGTGGCTTCCGTGGGTGGACACACTTTGACACTTGCAGGACTAGCGGGCCCTGTCATTGGCTCTCGCCACCATCGCCGTGCCACCCTGCAGGCGCCCGACGGCCCCCATTGGCTCGCCAGAGTGGCGGAGCCTGGAATTGCAGGGCTAGCCCAGCCCTCGTGTTCCGCAATCGTCGGCAGGAGCAGGGATCCATCGGCCTCCCGCAGGGGTGTCTCTGGCGCTAGCGCTGCCCCGACCCACTTGCGGAGGCGCCCCCCTGCCCGTGCCCCGTCATTTTTGCAATTGTCTCCGGCTGCACGTGACTTTTGGCGATGTTTTGAATCGGCCTGATGTTCGTCCGACTCTGGCTTCACCACATTGCGTTCCGGCACCCCCCCGACCAACTCGTTCCCGCACTCCTCGGTGTCTCCACGCCCTGAAACTGTCCATTGTCATCACCACCGAGCCCAGCAAACCCAGCACTTTCGCGTCCGTCGCCTCCCCGAACACTCACGAACCGTCGAAATGGACTCCCCTCAGGGTCGCAAGATCTAAATGCCTCTCATGTCGCCAGCACCAGCCCACAACAGTTACAGTCCTCCAACGATCCGAAGCCGCAGGCCTCACCTCGAACCCCCTCCCTTCTCTCCCTCGCCCTCCTGAACACCCTCTCCTCCCACTCCGACCCTCGCAATCCCCCCCGACTGCCTCGCCAACCACACTTCCGCCACAATAACATGGACGATCCGGGTCTGGCTTGGCCGTTCTGGAAGTTTGGGATGAAGAGAGATGACCTCTCCACCAAACTGCACGACCAGTACAACACCATTCCCTCCAGCATCCAGGACTCGGACGCCTTCCACCACGATGTCTACGAAATCTCCCACCTCGCCGACACCCCCGACGAGTTCCACCGCCTGATGGCCGACCGCAAGGAGCTGCGCCTGAAGGAACTCAACGCCTCGCTTGATCTCGCTGCAGTCGAGATCATTGCGAACCCCAAGCTGGTCGGCACCGCCCAGTGGTCCTACGCCCTGCAGCTCTTCCGGACGCGCTCGCTCGACTCGCTCGTGCGACTCTTCTCGAGCTACCTCCCGGAAGACTATAGCAGTCGCCAGGGCTATTACACGGCCTCGTCGACCGGTTCTTCCTTCAGCGACCGCTGTAGCATCCACACGGCGAGCACGAACTTGAGCAGCCTCGACGACGTCGACGGCCCCATTTTCTTTCACGATGACGATGACGAGAAGCCTGTTATGACCCATGAACCTTTGCATATTTCTACATCCATCACCTCTTCCGCCATCACCACGGAGCTCCCCCCCTCCCCCCGCTCCATGACGATGCAGTCCGAAACCTCTGCATCTTCTCCCATCGACACCGACCACGACGAATACGTCCTCCACAACCTCACCCCCGCGCGCACCTTGTCCTTCTCGGGCTCGGAATCCGGCAGGTTCGCAGGGAGACGGCTCCAGTGTCTCGACGACGAGGAAGAAACCTCGCAGTCTGAAGACCCCGACTCCCTGACGACGTCGGTCTCCGATCTCGAGAACCGCTCGACGCGCGAGTCCACCGTCGACGAGGAGCAGCAACCCAATTACACCCAATATCCCGAGAGTGCGATCGAGGAAGATGACTGCGACTATGAGTTCCCCACCACCCAACTACCCTTTGAACTCTTCGACGACGACGTGATGGAGTCCTCCGAGACCCCCACGCCCAAGCCCGAGACGACGACGTCCTATCTCGATAGCAAAACATTCAATTCGCTTCGCTCGATACCCCCATCTTCCTTTCGCGCTTCCTCTTCCCCAAAGATACCCAACCTTCGCCGTCGCGACGCTAGCCCCGCGAAGACCAGCAGTAGCAGCAGTTTTTTGATGATGAGCAGCAGGAGGAGTCCTGAAGAGGCGTCGAGCCGCATACAGAAACCGCAGCCCGACGCGATGCGCGGGGCGCGGTCCATAGCGGCCAGGGGGCGCAGGAGGGGACTGGACTAGCATGCAGGGCGGCCGGGGACGGCGGACGGCGTCGCTGTATATATGTCCACAAAGTGTACATACCATTATTGTATCATGAGTTCTAAATTCCCGTTTCTAGTTCATGACTTTGATTCCCCCTGTTCATGCTTGACCTCTTTCTTGTCAACAAGCGATCACTTGGACTTCGACTTGTACTAACATGACCGTATCGCGTTTGACCACTTTGACTCGGAAAAGCGGCCATCTCACCTACACTTCTGGGACATACCAGTACATATGCTCCATGGCCGCCACGCGCCCGCGCCCCGATTCCGTCGATTCCTCACCGTTTGCTTGATCCGTTCGACCCGTAACGTGATTTCGGTGCCGTGACGCGTCCGCTTTTCCTCGGTGAGTTCGCCCCGCCCCCCTTCTGACCTGCGTCAGGTGGCTCGCTTGTACACTGCCTGGGTTCGGTGGTGTCGAGTGACGCTACCCGCTCCCTAGCGCTACTTGTCGACTGGAGTCTCCTGCTTCTAAAACTGGGAAGGGTTATGACGTAGGTGAGAAAAGAGACATTGGGGGCTTTTTTGTTGTCGATTTTTTCTTTCTGGACGGTTCGATCACTTACGGAGCAGGTCATGTGTCTGTCTGGTGGGTTGTATATCTAGACGTTGGTTTGGCTATTTTCAGGCACGGCGTGGCTTTGATATTGTTCCCGCTCAGCTCCCTCTATTGGAGCTTTGTAATCCTCGCATGCTGCGACTTCATGTGATCTATTTGATTGAGGCAATGAAGACATTTTGTTTGCATGGGACGATGGTTCTCTTCGTGACCTTGGACCGAGTTGGCAAGTCTCTTGGGTTGATTTATTTGACTTGCGCCTCACACGTAGCAAAGCAAAGCTACAGAACTCGTCACGAGGATAAATGTGAATGGTTTGACGTCTATTCTTCGCCCGCGACCCGACATGGAGGGAAATGTGGTGATTGCCAAAACTCGGGCACTAAGCCGCCAGACGCCCAAAGTCCACACGGAATACTGTAGTCCAGCCGAAGTTGAAATAGATCTGTGTTCGAGATACCTAGGGTGTCCTACGACAATCCTGATCTAGGCTTCCAGGCGCCTCCTTGTTCGGACTTTGGGGCCAAATCTACGTATACATCACATTTAGGATGCTATTTGCAGTTAATTAGCAGTGTCATTTCAAGTAACATGCGTTCGTTCTAGAGGATGCTCAGCACCGCCTGTCACCCTTCTATGCACCGACAGACTCATGAATGGTAGGCAGCTAGAAGATCAAGTGAGCCGTCATGGACAACTGGCTTTGGTTTGAGTGAGTTTCCGGTCTATTTCTCGAAAGAGATCTATTCTCACTCCATATATATACAGATCCCGTGAGGCTCACAGCCTCTTCAATCACCGACAGTCCGCATCGCCCACCCCAGTGCAGCAAGTCAAGGTCGCAGTACCCATGCCCTCACAAGTGTTTCTGAATGGCGCGCTGCAAACCCTCCCGTTCGTGAACTTGACGCATTCGGCCGATACGACCGAAGGCCCGACGAAGACCGCCGCGACGGCGGCGAAGATGATGCCGGAGACTTTCATGGTGGGGACTTTGGCTGAACCGGGTCTATCAGCAAGAAGGTACAGCAGCATTCTGTGACATCAATACTCACAACGGTGGTCTTGGTTTTTGAGGTAATTTGTAAGAAGTTCTTTCTTGGATATAGAGAGGAGAGTAGTTGATGAGCAGCGCAGTGTCGAACCACGATCTCAATTGGGGGGGAATTGGAACGGCCTTAGATGCTTTGATGTCAAGCCAGCCGGCCACTTTCGATCCGGAATCTTGGTGAAGCCAAGACCATCATGTGTTTGAAGAGAACCGCGAGTCATACTAGCCAATTGATCATGCAGGGATATTTGAGACTATTTGCTGTCTTATCCCGGATGACATTTCATCAACTGCCACCTTCAGACAGCATCCAAAGTCAATCAAAATGGTGTTGTTACATGCTTACTCAAGTTTGATTGCAGAGCCAAGTACGTCTGATGTTTAGAGTGTTTGTCTCGATGCTATTCGGGACGAACTCTGGGCACGTGAACGCAAGAGAGCTTACTGGCAGGCAAGTTCCAACTCAAGGATGCTTTCTGGGGTTTACTCTCTTTCGCCTCGACCAGCGAAAATATTAGTCTCGGCCTAGTATTCTGGAGCGCATAGAGTTTGGTACTGATACCAGGGCTATGTAACGTCCTGACGAGGGCCTCTACATCCATCGCTACTGAGGTCCGGCGTCTGGGAAAGACGGATCGCCGACATGGACAAGTCAAGGGTTCGCGATCCATCAGACACGGACAATCTGGCAGTCCAGCCATGGCGTTCGCAACCCGGTCTGCGCGGCATGCGTGGACAATGTAAAAGTACATGACTCGTCTGAGCTACGGCTAGTTTCAACCGCCGCCGGCGCCGGTCCATTGCGCCTGCATTGCTACGGTGCCTTCCATTCAAGATCCGGCGTCAAAATGGAATGGCTAGTCGGTCGAAGGACAGGTGCGCTGTTTGGGGAGCTTCAGAGCTTGGGTCTCTGTCTCATGCAAAGGAGACTGGGTCCACGTTGTTCGTGGAGGAGATGCATGGCTGTTTTACCGCCAGATATGTAACCAAGAGGAGTCACTCGGGTGAGTTTTGCCGCCCCATTCCAAGCAAGGATGAACATGCGCCTTTGCCTTGATAGTTATACTAATGAGAGGAGCTCGTGAGTTCAGAAATACGCTGTGGGTGTGGCTTCCGCGTGGCTAATAGGTTGTTGCGTACGAGATGGATAGCTGTGACAACCGTTCCCAGGATATTGCAACTGGACTCGGAGTGCGCAATGCCGCCTTCAACCCACGTTGACGTGAACTGGGTGTCTCTTCTCCCCGGCGCAGGCGGTCTCTTCACTTATCCTAGACTCTTCCCAAAAGGGAGCCTTTTCGCCGGCTTCCACCAGATCCACTACCTTACGACATAGCTCGCCAAGCACTCTATCAGTGGAATAGGAACGGGGAAGGAAGAGGCTCAGTCTTGCTTCCACGCCATCCGTGGAAAGCGCGGACAGAAAATGTCAACACTGTCTGAATATAATATGTTAAGGTTTACATCGGCAACTCCTTCGGTGTCCTCTCGAAAACCGTCATGTGTTAGCCCGTGCGTGGATATTCCCATTGACCGTTGCCCTCCACACACCCGCGGACTAGTAGTTGTGACATCTGGCCAGGACTTGGCGACGGAGTTTTCAAACGACACTATGAGAGGCGTCACGGCCACGGGCTTTGGAACAGAGCATGAATACATCGACTAGCACGCGTTGATACATGTAATATGGATGAGAGCCCTTGAGTGACGGGCAGACTACGCAGGCTAACGCAAGTGGAAGACTCAACTGGAGCGGATTCACGTCAAAGTACTGTCAAACTGCGCCGTATCCTGTTGACTGCCAGATGACATACGTCAGTGCTTGAGGAACGTAGTGACGAAGAGGTGCCTCTTCCCCGAGATGGGGGTTGGGCTGAAGACCTCCAAATTGATTGGTCCCTGAAGAACTTGATTTTGATTGGTCGGCTTCTGCGATCTGATTGATCCGGGTCCTGCGATTTGGGCGTTGGGGGTTTCGGTAGCTCTGGCTGCTTTGAAGTTTGATCCACCACCCTGGTCTCATCAGTTTTCTACGTCATCTGCCTTAAGCGTCATGTGAGGCACCCGAGGCCCCGTGGGATAAGGTCTATGTTTCGCTCTACCTTGTCACTCCCTTCTTTTACTTCTACTCTTGTTCTACTGCTGTACCCGTTGTATGGTTTGATCACCTAGCTCCGCTAACCTCTCCTCTGCCTCCCCGCATTTCTTTGGGCACCACGTTTCCAACGAGGTCTGCATTCCTGGCGGGTGACAGGAGGGTGATTCCTTCGAGTGAGCGGCACCGCGAGAGCTGCACGTAGAGGCTGTATGGGTCGCATGGCCTTGACGACGTCCCCCGGTTCCGTCGCAGCTCTAGTGCTGCATTAGCTAATGTCCGTCCCTGGACTTTATAGTCGGTACAAGCAAATGCTGCGGTGCAGGGGAGGCCTCTCCGGCGGACTGTTGTCGTTTGCCACGGACGCCGAGCACAGCGATCCATCCTCACGCTTGTCGGAGAAAGCAGAACGGTACCTTTGGGCTGGGTGGTACTGGAGCGCAGGATGATGCCAGCGGGGGGGGGGGGGGGGGGGGGGGGGGGGGGGGGGGGGGGGGGGGGCGGCCAAACAGCTGCGGGGGAGAGATGGGGAGGCGGACGCACCAAGAGAAAGT
>JAOWMA010000223.1:66092-88104 GCA_025962755.1 Colletotrichum tropicicola
CCCCCCCCCCCCCCCCCCCCCCCCCCCCCCCCCCCCCCCCCCCCCCCCCCCCCCCGAAGTGGACGCGGTGTCAGGGTCCGTACTAAGCCGATGTGCTGGATATCGTGGCGAAGGCCTAGTGCCATGGCTTCGTTGTACTGATTAACTAGCGGGTGGTTCCGGCGGATCTGAAAGGTTCCCTCCTTTGTAAAGCCAGTTTGCTCGATGGGGTCCCATGGCGCTCCAAATCGACAGCTTGATTTTGCCGAGTTCCTGCGTTTGAACGAATATTTCACGCAGGTAGGTGTGTGGGTATGGATTTGCTTCGTAGCGGCCACGAAGTTAGCTTCCTTGTGGAAATGTTCCTGTAGCTGTGCACGATCCAGCAGGATCGTCGACGGATCGAAGTCCTAAGCTTTCTTCTTTGAGGTCGTAGTACATGTTGTCGTCAAGCAACTGGGAGTTTGATCACTATTTTGCGCTTATACCACAAGGACTCATGCTAAGACTCGACGTCATGGCGAGACGCGAATACCCCGCATTCACGAGTAAACCGCGAATTTGACCAGAACGGGAAGTCCCCCGCACCTATCCTCTGGTTGGTCGGAACCCCGCACAATCACAACTTGCGTTTTTAAGGAAGCGTCACTTCAACGGCTTCCTATCTGGTTCTTGACCTTTTCTCATCTCATCCACCGGTTTTATTAACTGAGATCATGGGTACTACGCCTGTTGCTGTTGTCTTCCACTGTGAAGACGACGTGGAACTGGCCTATACATACAACCTACCTTCTTCTCTCATTATATCGAGTAGCGGCGACTTAATGACCCAGACCGAAGCCTCTATCAATGCTATCAATCCGATAGTGCGTCGCCATCGAAACGAATGCCTAGCAAAATCATCTACATCATGCTTCATCTGCTCCCGGCCTTCGACACAAATCCTCACTACCCCACTCAGTTGGCTGCATAGAGTCAATGACCCTCGCATTGAAATCATATGTGACCAAGAGCGATGTCAGATAACGACGAAGTTTCAAATGGAAGAGGATATCACGTCTTCTATGACAGAAATAGCAGGAACTTCGCTTCGACTCCCCCCGACAAATGTCCTTGCCTGTAAGGTCTGTTTTTCAACCGTTACAGCGAAGAGGTGCAGTCGGTGCATGGCTGTTGCATACTGCGGGAGAGAAGACCACCAAGTACAAGATTGGCCGCGACATAAGTACTCCTGTCAACGCAAGGGAACATAATTCAGGCCATTATGAGAATGACGTGACAGCCTGGTTATAATATCACGAGGTTTGACTCAACATAAATACTGCCATAATGTCTGATGCCGAATTAATCACGTTAGAAGAAAATTCTCCGGTGCGGCTATTGGGACATGTGCCACTGTCCATCCATCGGCCGCCTACGTTCCTCAAGCATCACTAAGCAAAGCTGGCGTTTTGCGTTGATTCTTGTATCTCATCGCATGCTGGACGTCTCCCCGAAGATTTCTAGTATCTTTAATTGGTTAAAAGGTACTCAATTATGATTGGCCGTGCCCCTAAAACTACTATTTGGCGTCTTTAAGAACTCGATGAGAGATTGCATGTGCCTGAAGTGCGTTTGATTCTTCTAACCTACTAATTGAAAACGTGTGGCAAGCAGCCAAAAAGGAGGGTTGGACAGCCTTACTTAGCCGGGGAAACCCCCAATTGTGTGAACCGGGACGCCGAGGACTTCCGGCTTGCGACACGCATAGGAAAGGGGTGTACGGCGTCCGTGGGCGGGGTAAGAAGTAAGTATTATTACGTGCCTATTCGACAGACTTGCTGACCCGAGATACTTCAGGCTGTCGATCTCCTCCTCACGCGACCACCTCGGACTCCTTCATCACCTACCTGCATCTCCCGTCATGACAAAACGTACAACGCGTCGTCAGGTGCCCTGAATCCCGTCTGGTTGAAAAGAGCCCAAGATCAAAGCGAAGGGCTGTGGCGTCTGGTGTTTTCATTGGTACCAACGTCCAATAGTCAGCTTTGTTTTGGCGTCCGAGGGACCCGAGATGCAGGGTGAACCCGAGCGTGCGGAAGCGATTGGCTTGGTGCATTTTCTTCAATGTACTTCGAGTTAGCTATGGGCTAGTTTCTGGCTTGGTTTGGTGCTTCTGCGGGCCGTTGAGCTTCTCGGCGTGATCAGTCACCAATGCCTTTTCGGTACCTAGCCAGATTTGACGTTGGTAGCTAGCTCCATTGAACGTCGGGGACTTGACGGGAAGTAAAACTGAATGCAAACAAAAACTTTAGAAGGGCAGATTACAAAATAGGACATGTTGTTTATAGCATCGTGGTGATGATTCACGACGTTGCACCTGGAGTTTGATGACTTCGTGCCTGGAACGGTGAGGGATTCATTGGATATTGAGCCGTGTTGCCACAGACTGAGCCTTAATGCTAGGCTGGCAATGGCTGTACAGTCTAGAAGTTCCCAGTCTAGAGAAAACATGACCTGTTGTTTACAAAGGAACATATCGCTAAGTATTCCCAGAAGCCAGAAACGTTGAGAGCGGTGATCCTCCGCTTTCTAGAGCGGTTGTAAATATGATCGCATTTTGATATTACAGACGACGTTACTCACCTTCATAGACAAGACGGACCTCCGAACGAACTTTAAAAAATACCTAATTCGATCAAGATGCTATTCAGAGCTGCGGTTTCACCAACCCAAGCTGGTGGGTCGCTTACATGCATGAAATGAACGTGATGTCGACGCAATTAGCGCCTCCCGAAGACGGCGTACTTGCCGCTCAACCGAGAGAGACTCAGTCCCGAGCTAGGCGGACAGGTTCAGCGGAGTCTAAAGAAGGGGTAGGAGATGCCATGGAATTGTTATCCGAGCACTATACCCATATCAGCGAGAGTTCGCTGCAGCCTCAGAGTGCGAACTATGATCGCCTAAAGATGGTGTGTTGAGTAGGTTGATAACGAGAACGGCGTCTTCCCCCTGCCACAGTGCTGAGATGGAGAACTTAACTGGCGGCACATTTCAAAGTGAACTTTTGTGTCACCCGCATCTGCTTAGAGTTGCTGGTAAAGATGGGATGACTGCTTAGAGTGTGCGAGCTTGTCCCACCTTCGGTAGTCGCAGGGTACGGCGGCCTCGGAATTCAATTTGCAGCCGAATTGTCGGCCGCATGTCGCGACCTCCTGTTCGGTCTTTCTGTGATTAATATTTTCCCCGAGATGAGCAGGAACCATTTACTTCGAGGTCGGGACTCGGTGAAAAGCCCGCTGCCACCTTCATCGGAATTTTAAGCTCAGACTCACCAACCAGAAGACGCATCCGACCAGGAGAACCTACCGGGCACTCATCGCCATGCCCGAGACTTTCTAAGTTGCCGGAGTGCCCCCGGAAGCTATCCATGTTATAATGACGTCCGGATCTACCTGGCGTGCTGGAGCATTTGGTGTTCGGGGATCCGCGGAACCAACTCCTTCCCGCACGACCAAGCGCCAGATCATAGATGCTCAAACTACAGGACGTTGTCGCACCACAGTTCTATATCTAGATGAAGAAGATCTGGACGATTTAACTGCTTCGCATTCTCAAACACGGTTGACATTTCGGCTGTTTCCACGTGATCTCTGATTGATGAATGCCAGCCGGACAAGTCGGTCGGGTGTCCGCGACGACGTAGGGACACTGTTGGTATGCCACGGGGGCAGGTAAAAGAGAAGGCCGCAAGGCCGCAAGGCGAAAAAGGGGATCTGCTGTAATAGCTGTATTCTGGTGGTTTCTAGTCTGTCTTCTAGGAAAAAGAGACTAATTACAAGTGTGGGCAATACGGGCCCGAGTCAGGGCCGTACGGGCCCGACTCGTACGCCCAAGGGGGCCTGGTTCCGGCCCGGCTAATGGGCATAAGTGCCCGGCCGGCCACGGGGGCCCTTTGCCGGGCCTGGCCATGGTGGCCTGGTCCCGGGCCGGCTGATAGGCCCAATGTGCCGGGCTGGCCAAGGGGCCTCTGCTGAGCCTTCCCATAGTGCCATATTCCAACAGACACATTGCCGTTGACATGCGCGCCTATTCAACGACTTGGGTTTTTGCGTCGGGGAAATCGTTCGCTTAATCAGGGAATATGCAGCGAGACAGTTTGGTTGCACATGCCAAGTGGTTGCGTACGGACCCCGAGAGTTAGCGGGCTGCCCAGAGTCTTGGTTCGGACCCGAGAGTTCAACTGACACGGCAGGCCAAGCGCCTCGTGGAATTAAGCTTAGGGAGGTTGGCAGCAAGGTTTGTACAGGCTCACGTAGCTCCTAGTCACCCCAGATGGTAGAGATGTATCGCGCTCTAGGCCCGCCATTGCTCGTAACTAATTCCGGAACTTTGTTGCACTTGCGATACTGCATCGTTATCGCATATATGTGATATTGAACTGTCCTGGTAGATCCATGGGAAGTCGGGTTTGCTATAAAGGCTAAGCTCAACCTCCACTTCGGAAAGGATGAAGCCAGTTTGAATGTAATTCGCCCAGCCCTTCTGTCCAGAAACATCTATTGAACCCACGAGAAAGAGATCATTGTATCAAAGTTTCCAAATACTCACGATGAAGTCCTACACGCAACCCGGAGCCCAGGGGCCTGGCCAGTCCAAGCTATTCCTCAACCCAGCCGGCCTCAACAACACCGCGGACGCCAAACCATCGAGCCAGAATGCTGACGACATCAATTCCGCCGGGGACAGGACCAACTACTCCACCTTGTGGCGACGACCCGACATTGGGAGTATGTACAGAAACACGGAGCACATCACGGCGCCGACTACGCAGCCTCTCCTCGATTACTGCGGATTGACCGACGAGAAGATCGCCTCGCTGCAGAAGCCCATCGAGGTGCTGGACATGTGTTGCGGCGCCGGGGTCGTCTCCGCACACATCCACGCCATGCTCAGAAGACAGGGCCGCGAGAATGACGGAATGGTTAAAGTAACATGCGCCGATTCTAGCGAGGCCCAGTTGGAGCACGTCAGGGGAAGGATCCAGACGGAGGGCTGGGCTGACACCAAGGCTGTCCACGCAGACATAGCAGTAAGTCAACCGTTGCCGAGATGTCTGACTGATCCACCACGCGCTGGCTCCCGCTGACTTGGCCAACTACTTGCTAGTGTCTGCCGTTCGAGTCCAATACTTTTGATTATGTTGTCGTAGGAATGGCACGAAATGAAAGGTCACTAGCCACTCGCGTAACAAACCACTGACGATCACACGTCGACCAGAAATCCACCGTGTCCTCAAACCGGGTGGCCATGTAGGGAGCTCAACCTGGGCGGTCGAGGGCTGGGTCGCCGCGACCCGCGGAGCCGTCGCCAACCTGGGCCTCCCGGGCCAGAAGCCTGTCCCATGGCCGCAAAAGTCCTACCACTTAACCAGAACCTGGTCTCCCGGCGCTTGGGACGACGACTACTTCACCTACGCCATGTACAACTCCGCCGGATTCACAGACATCGACTCCGAGGTTCTCACCAAGTACATCCCGTTCGAGAGCGCCGAGCACTTCCGCTTGGTTCTCGAGGGGTTGGAAGAGGCCATCGTCGAGAGATACTGGTCCAAGGAGCAGAAGGAGAAGCTGCGACCCAAGCTAGCGTCTGCCATTCTTGATTATCTCCGCAAGGAGCATAACGGAGGACCATTCGAGATCGAGAGATCCGTTGTTCTTGCCAGCGGCACCAAGCCTTTGGCCTGAGGTGGAGTAGGGATGGATTGATTCATGAGACAGCGTCCTTCAGATGCCTGCGGCGATTTCACGCAATTCAAATTGTTAATAATTCGTTTAGTTGATTCCAAGCTCTCTTGTCAGTAACTTCGTAGACATTTAGTAGTAGACAATATTGATGTTCCGGTACGAATAGTGCGACCAAATGGCAGGTAACTTGATGGAGCCAAGAACGCTCCATTTGGTAAAACATCGGAAGGGTCTGTTCTAGACAATGAGTCTGCATCTGGTGGGGAGTGCTTTTTGACGGGCTTCAGCCAGCCCAAGGTCAAGAAAAAGACGTCTCGGGATACGACAGGCCTTCTACTGTGGCATCCACATCACGATCGCCTCCGGCATGACAGCCTTGACGTTTATCGCTCGATCTCGGTTCAAGCTGGAATAAAACAGACTCACGCGAGGAATCTGTTGGTATCCATGGATTGTTGGCTCCGCACATAGAATCACTTGCCTGCGAGGAACTGCGTTGGGGGACACACGTTTACGGAATCCCCACATAGCATCCGGCGTGGAGCATATTCCGGACTTGTCGGCAAAGCAACTAATCCGGCCTACTGTTTGGCCCCAAAGCATTGAGAGCAAACTAGCCACAATAAAATTCGAAGGATGCTTGCGACAATGAACCGATCCGCCGACCACTGTGTCACCGCATTCGCCATGTTCCCCGTCACTACATTATCATGCAGATTTCTTTCGGTGCCTTCTTGACCAACTCATGATGGCCAGACCATGAATCATGCCCATACGGGGTCTTCTCTTGGCACTGAAAACTATGATCCCCGATGCTGCTGGTGTGGATGCTTCAAGATCATCTGTCGGCTTAGTGGAAGGAAGCAACTTTTCATCGGGAATTAGTGCTGCCTTGTAGATGTCTTTGACTTTGGCAAAGACTATGATAAGATGCAATTCTGCCTGCCATATGCTGGCCTTGGGCGTCATCTCAAACCCCTACACATCCAGGAGTCAGGGCATGCTTTCCTAGCACTGGCAATGCCCCCAATGATTCAACGAATCAAGGTAATGCTCGATTCAGGTGTTAGTATGGTAATAAATGTGAAGGGTGAGTTGTAGGCTCGGGCGGTCGGTATCTTGGAAGAATATCGGGAAGCAAGCAAAGTCCGCTTCCGCTGCGTCACCTAGAAGGAACAAGCACGGCCCCAGAGGCAACAATCAGGAGCCAAGAGGTGACTCTAGCCGTACTGAAGCATCTTAATTGAGTGGAGAACCTGGGTACTTGCTTAATATCTTGGCAACCTTGCCTGTTTTGCCGCCCTTGCGCGTGATTTGAAGTAGCCAGGAACCATCTACTGCTGTGCACCATTATTTGGGGCGTACTGTGGTCCGATTCGCATGGAGCACCGTCAGGCTTGGCACCACAGTTGGAAAGAGCAAGGCATCGATCTCAAGCATTGGAGGGTCCTCTTTCTGGTTTTGTTGATTTTATTGTCTCGTGATGCACTAGACCGATGTTCCCATAACCGCGAAAAGCTGCACAGGATTATCAGCGTGCTTCTGTCTCCAACACCGGTTATCGCATTTCCGTTGTCCCAGTTTGATTACAATTACTCATGTAGCGCCTCGTCGAACTCCACATGGACCTGCTCAGCCTCAAACCTACTTAGTTTACAGAAACTCTATCGCGATGACTCGTACGCTACCGAAGGAGCACCCCTGTTCTAAAGCCATTAGGACGTTCATCTGAACCACAGGTCTGACATCTCCGCCGGGCGGTTTTCAGGTTTTACCGTTCTACTGGAATTTCAGGGGCAGTAGCGCGGAGCGGAAAGGGGCCCATAGATCCATATACGAAGATATAAAGGCTCGCGCTATTACCTTCTACCTATGGTGTCTTGACTACAGACAAGCATCTCATTCTTTTCCAAGCCCTCAAGAAGACACGCAAAGAGGTCGGACAGTCAAAATGCAGCTCAAATTCATTTCCCTTCTGTGCTTGTCCGCTCTCACCCTTGCGGCGCCCGCACCCGAGCCTGCACCTCAAGGCAACGTTGCACCCAAATGCAGCAGCGCCAATGACTGCAGAAGCTTCTGTACTTCGCCGTGCACGAGACCATTCTGCGGACTTTCAGCTTTTGGGTATGTTTAAAACATTCTTCCCATTTAGACTGGGCAAGGAAACTGGGGTTCAATGGTTAGAGAAGATGCTGTGTGCTGACCACGTGGTGACGTAGCGATCAGCGTTGCTTTTGCGGATGCTGAATCGACCGAAAGCAGGACAAGATACTGAACTTGTTCTCAAGAAATTGAAGATACTGGATTAGGGAATTAAACACAAAGATGCAGAGATGACTGGATTTGGTAGACTTGTGTCCATACTGTAAATGCATAGAAAGATAAAAAGAATTCTGTGTAAGGCCCTAGGCGATCAGTGACCTCTTGGAGTTGTGTGTTGTCGTTTACAATTTGTGATCTTTGTCATCAGCAACTTTGACCATTTGTTACAAGTCGAAACCTTTTCAACAGTGACCAGTAACCTGAACTTGATATCATCACAAGTGTACAACGTCTGGTAGAGACCCTAGAATTATGCTGTAACCTTATTTCATCTACCTCGCAGTGAAAAAAAGGCATGGATATTTCCCTACAACAGAAAGTACTCGACGAAGAACAAGTTTGGAATCCAGGAGGAGTATCCAGTTATCGAAAGCGCAAACCGGGGTTCCATTCCGGAAAACAGCATCAGCGGGAATTGCCAACGCAGCATGACCACAGCATATGTCAGAGCAAAGTTTCGAGTCATCCATGCCTGATGACTTTTGAAGTCCTTCTCGTGACGGATCGCAGCGATGCTCCGTCGAGCTGTCTCAAGCCATGCAACGGCTAGAAGGGCAAAGCCCACTCTCCCCCAGGGCAGTGCCAGGCTGTGAAAGGTGACATAGAAGGCAGCCAAACCGCCAAATGTGACGGCAGCAGTGTATAGCCAACCGACCCAGCGATGGATGACGGGGTATTGTCGCCGCAAAAGTGGGAGGAACTGGAACGGACCGAGACCCATGGCGATGAAAGAGCCTCCGATATGAATGACGCCTCCGGCCGAGCCCAGAATGCGGGCTTTGATATCGGGGTCGCCTGGCGTTATGACGGTAAAGAACATGGCACCGTACGCCGATATGAGGAAAGAGGGAACGGCCATGAGCCACCATCGAAGGCTGGGGCCACCAGATGCGGTTTGTTGTAGAGACTTGGCGGCTTTTGCGCTCGGATCGTTGTCACGGGGATCGTTCGAAGCGGTTGACCGCTTAGCCTTAGAGCTTTTGACTTCCTCGGCAAGGGCTTTTCGGTGAGAAAAAGATGAGGTCAGCATGTTGATAATTCTGACGTCTAGGTTAGCGGCAGCGAACGCTGATGGATCATACATCAACTCACCAGCAGAACCAACAATGGAGCACGTGAACAAGACAACTTATTTATCATGTATAGGCCAACCGTGATCGGTCTTGAGTGTGTTGAACTAAACTTTTGGGCTGTCGAAGAGAAGTCGTTGATTTTATATGTGACGGAATCGTGCGGAGAGGGGCCCTTTTTCACTGTTGTCGGGCACTCGGAGCCTTAGCTATGGCCGACAGGTAGAGACTGAAACGACCTCCCCACCGGTAATTGTTTATACGTTCTGTAGCGTTAGGACAATCATAAATGCACGCGGATCGTTCTCCTGACGATCTGCTCCACGGTCTTCACTTTGGCGGGCACGAAACTGTAGTTGAACACGTTGGTTGAGGTGGTAAAGACGATCCTGACTTCGCCAATTCATTCGCATAAAAGCAAACCAAATGCGTAACTGTTCAATTCCTAGAGCGAAGTACAATACACAGAGGCTCGGCTTATGAATCGCGTGCAACTGTACTTCGTTCGGGGGCGGGCAGATTGCGGAGAACCTTAAAAATGCCGAAATGGGTTTCCCACGGCCATTCGTCCGTGATGGGTTTCTCCCGACGATGCACAAGCATTTCGATGCCCCAATTAACGCTTCGTGGAGGTTTCGAGGAAGCTGTAGGAGACTTCTCCATCGCGCAAGGAGAGCCGTAAATGTGGACATTTATTGGCGCGTCATGGCGCAAGTCGCGGATCCATCCATCACCGAGGCGCTATTAACCACCCGGGAAGCCTCTACTTATCCCCCCGTGCTTTTTGTTATTTCTGACAATGTAGCTTGTATCTGCCATCTGAGAGTATTCTTGCTCCGTGGTTTGTGACAGGCAAGGAAACCGAGTGGCAACATCCTGAGTAAGAGGTGGGGTGGCCAATATGTCTGCAGATACCCCAACTCCGGGAAAATGTCTGTTACACTCCATTTCCATCTTCATCCCCGGCCTCATTTGCGGGGAATTCGGAGGATGCTGCCTGGTTTCTCTGAATCCTGAGTGGTCTATCTGTTCCGAACTTTTGTACGTTCATAACCAATGAGATAGCCTTGTTTTGGTATGCATCAGGCTCGACTGTCACCCCTGCCAGCTCGCCTGACCTCGAGTTAGTGCAGTCTGCCTAATGTTGATTGGCTTTTTAAACGCAGTCTCTCAGCTCGATAAATACCCAGAAAGCCCCCATTCCTCCCTGGAGCCGAATCTGGCATTAATAATCCCTCAACAACAATCTGTCACAGCACAAAGACCCTAACGGACAGCCTTAAAAACAACCTCAACTAACTTGCTGTATTTTTCCCCTAGTGTACTTCAAATAATGATATGCGCCGTTTGTCACAGAGGCCTCGAGGGCATCTCGGATCCCATGAAAACCAGTCGCGTGGGCTACGTGCCCTTGTCAGACCCAGATGAGCTTGCAGAGGCCACCGCATGCCGTGATAGTTAGTCAACACCATGCATGAACTAGGTATGTATGGACTAGTATCGTGTGCTAAAGAGTGATCAGGCTGTTTCCGACGCAGCGAACTCGAGTCCTACGTCTTTGCGCACCATCCAACTGAGGAGTCGTGGCTTCAGGCGCAAGCCGACGGCTGCACATTTTGTGGAACAATCGATCACTTTATGGAGAATGGAGGAGAGTTGAATAAGTTTGGATACTTCACAGTATTCTACCTGCAAGTGACACTTGTCGACGGACCCGACCCCGAATTCACGATAAACATAACCTGCGGCTCCGATCCAATGAAATGCACCTTGGTGCCATACTGTGGTAATGGAAACTGTAACGAAGACATGATTCAGAATCAAGGCTAACAATGAATTTGCTAGAAAGCAACACTCATTTCATCAATAAGGAGATTGGGGAATCAACAGAGGATCAAGCGACTTGGAGTGTTGTTAAAGGATGGGTACATGACTGCGTACAGGATCACGGAAGTTGCAACATATCAAGGGGTTATTTACCAGGCGCACTTCAGAAGCTCCCGCCGAGGTACTTACCCACAAAACTGCTCAACATCTCTCGCCCATACACACCGTCTCGGTTGCTGAAGTTGGAGAAATCTGGCCAACAGAGAACGTTTAGACTCGTCTTGAGAGACGATGTGGAGCGTGGAGCGCAGTATGCGGCATTGAGTCATTGCTGGGGCGCCAAACGTTGGAACGAGAGGTTGATACTAAACTCAGCCAACTTCGATGTCCTGTCTAAGCCCCAGAGCGTAGACGTTCTCCCGAAGACTTTCAGGGACACTTTCGAGATCTTGGAACGCCTTCAACTGTCGTATCTCTGGATCGACCGATTCTGCATTTTCCAGGACTCTGAAGACGACTGGCGAGCGGAGGCGTCGACCATGCACAAGGTGTACGAGAGTTCGTACATTTGTATCTCGGCTCTCGGCGCCGAGGACGACGACGGAGGCTTGTTCTTCACGCGCGACCCACAAACGGTCAAGATCACTATCGTCCAGATACCCACGAATGACTCCGACAAACTCACGCCCTACGTGAGCAGAGATGACCTGTACTGGAGTTGGCGACATGACTTCGACGCCGAGACTTTGCCTACCAGAGGATGGGTCCTGCAAGAGCGGATATTATCTCCGCGAGTGCTTCACTTTGGGAAGCGTCAGGTCTTTTGGGAATGCAACAAGACCTTTTGCTTCGAAACTCTGCCAAAGTTCGACCCCTGGAACCCCCCGTACTCAGACAGCAAAGCTATTGAGAGTCGTAGACCTCCCACGGCTTGGAAGTCTATCATTGGAAAAGATCCCCCCTCTTACGGAAACCAAAGAGATTGCCTCTACCAAGAGTGGTATGACATAGTCAGTTTCTACAGCAACTGCAATCTCACCAGGTCGGAAGATAAGCTCGTGGCCATCTCGGCGATCGCGAAGAACATGAGAAAGCGTTTGGAACGCCTGGGCGAACCCTCGGAGTATCTCGGGGGCCTTTGGAGGGCGGAGATGCCGGAATGCCTCCTGTGGTACAAGGACACGGTGCTGGGCACGAGACCAGATCGATACCGGGCACCATCATGGTCTTGGGCATCGGTTGACGGGACACCGCTGATGCTGGAACTGAAATCACAGTTCGCTGGCAAGTACCAAGCCCTGACTTCCATCATTTCGGCAACCACATCACCCCTGACTAAGGACGACACGGGTCAACTACGCAGTGGTACCATCGTCCTCAGGTGTCCTCTATTACTTGCCGTGGTGGGGGAAGTTCTGGACAATTTCATTCGGACCGGTTTCTCTGTTCGCTCGGTCGAATCGGTGGAGACCCTTAGTCGACGTCCCTTGCACCTCAAACGAAGCTACGACGGGGAGTTCTTACGCACCTTCATGCTTTTTGACACTGAGGAGGATGACCGCCCGGGACAGGTTTTCTTTGCGCCCCTGATCACACGACAAACGGAACCACAGGGCAATACATTTCGGCGCCATGGTCATGGAAATGAAGCCAGTTATGTCGGCTTGGCTCTAGCAAAGCAGGGGGATCAATACAAGAGCCTCGGATATTTAGAAGTAGCTGTGATGGAGAGAACATGGGGATCATGGCTGAGGGAGGCTTCTCTGGCATTGGTTACCATCGTGTAGTGGGCAAAGAAGTCGATCATGTTGACTCGAATCAACGAGGTAGGACCATGGCATTCAGCAGTAGCTGATAAAGGATATGGCCAAGGGAAATTCAGTTTCCCATGCCCTCTCGTCCCGAAGAGCAGCCAAGTCAACATGCAATACTGTGGAAGATCTACTCAGATCTTTCTCCAACTTCGTCATCTTTTTCAAGCAATACATACGTGGGTTGTCAGGACGTTAACGATGGCAATGTGTCACGCGAATTGCCCATGAAATTTGAGAGTTGTGATGAGAATTTGCGCTATCATACAAGATTATCGTAGGCCAACGGCTCAGTGCATATCGAGCTTGTGCCTGGGTGGAAATCGCAAACCATACAAAGCCAGCCATTCGTGAACCAGAAAGAGATTAAAACCCGCAGCGTCACAACGCCCTGCTTTAACCTTGTCCCGCTTCCTGTGTCCCAATGTCATCCCATAACAATACAGTACTTTGCAAACATGTTGTCATGAATCCTTCAGTTGATACCCAGCATAGATGACTTCCTGCGGTCAGTCTTGGCCTCCAACTGTCGCCTGAAGGCATCCAGCTCCATCGTAGCCCAGACGACCGCGATCTTGCCCTTGTCAAAGCGGTACATGCAATGCTCGTGGAACTTGACGCTCTTGCCGTTGGGCACTACGCCCGCGAATTCCGAAACCGGCGTCCCCGTGATCTCCAGCCGCGCCGCGACCTGCTGAGTGTCCTCGTCGACCAACAACTCCTGGATCTCGAATTTCAGCCCAGCAATTGCCTCCTGGCTAAGCTCAATGTTGCGCGAGTAGTCCTCCACCGAGAAGGGTCTGTTGTTGTGGTGTACTTCCTTCTTGCAGTACTTGGGGAACTCGGTGGCCATGGTGCGGTGATTGATGCTCGCTACGTACGCGCGGTACAGCGACTCCAAGTCGACAGGCTCGTCGGGCACGCTCCGCATCAAGAATTTGGGCGTCGTCGGCGCCGTGGGGTTCTGCGCGCGAATGCCGTCGTTGTCCTGCAACGTGACGATGCGCGAGATCTTGCCCTTGTCGTTGAACCACACATAGCACTGCTCGTCAAACTCGAACGTCTTGCCGACGGGGTCGACGTAGATCATGGCCTCGGCCAGCGTCATCCGGTTGATGTATCGCGCTGCGACGGCGCGGGCCTTCTTGTCGACGAGCATTGTGTCGATCTTGATCGTGAAGCTCGCGAGGCCGTCGGTGCGGGACTTGAGACGGTCGATGTGCTCCTGGCGCGTCTGCGACTGTCCGTTGCGCTGCAGGGTGTCGGCGAGGTGGTGCTCCATCGCTTCCCATTTGCTGTTGTTCAGGCAGTCGACGTATTCGCGCAGACGGGCGCCGATGTCAACCTGAATACCCTTTCCGTCTCCATTCCATCGTCTTCCAGGGCTTGCGCTTTTGCGATTGGGGCTCTTGCTTTGCGGGCTTCTGATTTGAGGGGACGGTGCGAGGAGGGCCTCATGTGGGAAGCATGGAGCTTCTGATTCTTGCATTGTTACTGTAGTCATTTTGAATTCGACACAGTAACTTCTTTATGTGTGGTTGAGTTGTTGATTGAGGTGATGTAAACACAGAAATATTGGGTATCGTGAGAATTCAGGTCACGACTTCGGCGTAGATGATAAGGGTAGCGGTGAGTGAGGGGTGAATGGAATTAGGGGTCAGAAAATGTGAATAGATGAATGTCAATGAATTTGATCACCATAGACTATTACTTCAGCATGACCACACCAAAAATAGCAGCGTGAATGAAATACAGAGGTAAGACACACGCGGAAATCAACAGACCATCATCGACAGCGAATGTAGCCACGAACCGGCCGAAGAACACGATGGAAATGGCACCTCGGCGCCACGTCCGCACGCAGATGACGTACAATTCCCCGCATTTCCTGACATCAGTCGCTCTCCGTGGCGTGCGAGAATCAGATCCTTCTCTCGCCAAGCGGGCCGCGCGGACCCCCCCCAACCAAGGAAATAATCACCCCAAAATATCACCGATCAGATACCAGGAGAGAAAGGTCCGCCACGCCGAGAATCCGGTTTCCGCTTCCCTTTTAGATGCCCAAACGTGTCGTGTGCCTTACCTGCCAGAGCGACCGGCGTCGGACGTGTCATACCGCCACCCCTGAACCAGATCCTGACGACGGATGAACGGTACTTGCAAGGACCAGTATCAGTGTGACCGGAAGCTGAGCCGGCCCCGCATTTAACAGCTGATCGGGTTGGGACCGGGGTTCGTGTACGATGTCGGCGTCGGCCAGTACGGCTGGAAGAGGATGCCCGGGTCCGTCGACTTGTACGCCCCGGGGAACGACACGCCCGACGGGCTGGTGCTCCCGCCGCCGGAGAGCTTGACCTGCGCGCAGGCGACGTAGAACTGCGCGCCGCCCTCGGTCCCGGCGCCGTGCAGGGCCAGGTGCTCGACGCGGACGAGGTACTCGCCCGACGCGAGGCAGGTCGGGATCTTGGTCTGGAGGACCTGGGTGTCTGCAACACAGCACAGTCGTCATCAGCACCGAACTGATTCAGCCCTACGGCTCATGATTCACGGCCTCTCCACAAAATACGAAGGGGCCTTTTTTCTCTGAAACTGAAGAGTTTTCTTCTCTCTTTCATAGTCCTGTTTCCGCGACCCATACAGGCTCGGAATTTCGCCGTTGTTTGCAGGAATAGCACGACGCAAAAGCAAGACAAAGACAGGGAAAAACAAGTCAGAAACTCACTGAACGATGCCCACTCAAGCCCACTGCTGGTGATCGCCGGCCTCTCGTGGTAGATCTTGAACCAGACCGCCCCACTGCCGTCCCACGTCGCCGCTGTCTGACCCGACGGCACCTTGGCCATCCAGAAGCTCGCAGGTCCCGGGTGCCCTACGACGCCGTTGGCTGCGAAGCCGATCATCTGGCCCGCCGTCACCGGAAGGGTCGTGACGGTGCCTCTGTCTTTGGGCTCGGCCTCGTAGCAGCGGATCTGCGTTGACGAGACGCCGTCCGTGGGGCCGTTGGAGTAGAAGTTGAGTGTCTTGCGGACGTGCTGCCATTCAGGGTAGGTCGTGCCGCCGTATACCAGGCGACCGAACGTGTCTAAAGATGAAGATTAGTGCACCTTTTTGTAGCTCCTGCTTAATCGTGTTGATGATAGTTGGTGCTGGCTGGGATGACGAGATGAGTTGCTCACAGTGAGCCTCCGCTGAGATGGCAGCCAGCGCGGCAAGAAGAGTTGACGAAAACTTCATTGTTACGGCTCTTGCGAACGGCGGTTTGTGGAAATTTGAAGACACTGAGTAAAGACCTATCGAGGAGAGTTCAAGAGGAATGTTCAACCTCCCGGTCGAGAAGTTAAATACACCATGCGACACAGTCACAAGACTTCCAAAATCTAAGAACTGCTTGTGAGTATTCACCAAGATCCGAATGCCAATATTTAATATCGGATGGCAACTTCTTTCCAAACTACGGCGAAAAAATGGGGCCATATTCCACGAATCTCCGTCGCGGAACCCCCGGAGTCGAGCCTCCGAGGAGTAACATCACGGCCCCCGCGCCCTCACATTCAAAAGTCGCCAAGACGTCTAGACGCGCCGCCTGACAGTGCCGAGTCCGGGGTAAATAAATGAAAAATGGGACCCACCTTTACGTCCTTCGGGCTTGTGTCGGTGAGACTGCAGAATCCAAGCTTCCGGTGTGTTGCAACTAATGACTTTGCTTGCCGGCTCCCCGGCTTTGTTGAACGTGACACATTTATTTTCAGAAACAGTTAGGTTTGTGAAAGAGAAGCGAAATGTGTCACCGTTCCATGGACGTGTGATTTAGTCACATTGTGTTACCCTTTGAGTGGTAACATTGAAAGCTACGTAGTTCGAGCTGGTATTGACAGACCATCTCTCAAGTATCGGAACCCAGTGGCATGCTCGCCCATTTGAACACACCACACCGCCTTTTGCACAAGATCTATGTTCAGGTAAGCACCCCTTCCTCTCAGTTGCATCTCGATCCCTACGAGCTCAAAGACTTGCTTGTTTATATGTGCGCCGTGCTCGATGAATAGCTCCAGTATTGGCAGCCACTCCCGCCATCTTTCTTCGAGAGAATCTTTGGGTGCCTTGTCTAAGAAACAGTCGAACAGCAAATTTGCCAAAAAGGAAGTCCAGGGGGTTACTCCATCCCGAGTAAATGGTAGGTTGACATCGGCGCCTTTGTTGAGAATGCACTCTACCATTTGAAACTTTGGTGACGGTGTGTAGTTGACGTCCTGTATAAGGGGCCATAATAAACTTGAATGGCGCATATCCGAAGGGTTGGAAAGTCCTCGATGCACCAAACAATCCGGAGGCGTCTTCACTCGGACATACTCAACTACATTCTTTTGTACCGCCATGGATAAGAATCGGGAGCTCAAAGGATGAGCTGAGCGACGACGAATGTCTTGGAAGCCCAAGATATATTTGTGGAATGACACCAGGTCGAAATCATCAGAGGGTGGACTCTGAAATTGCCTTTGTGGATCGAAGAGCGCTTGTATGGTTGTGTCTAGACTGTCGAGATTTGCAACCATGCTGGGCATGTTCTCCTGCCTGACAGCAGATGCGGCGTCTAGACAGTTACTGGCATGCTTGGCCATGATAGAAAGACGTGGCTTTGTGCCGGAAAATGCCTTCATCATGGCCAAGTACGCAGAGCAAAGGCGTATGCGGAAATCGAAGCCTTCTGCTGCTGTTTTGATTCTGGTTTCGACAGCCGGGCTCTCTATGTATTCCTTGACGGTCCTGTGGAGATACTGGACGGTTCTCGACGCCGCTGCGTCGGCGCTACGTGAACTTGCCGGGGCGACTTCGATCAGGCCTTTGCACCGGCTGTTGATTCTCCGCTGAATTGTCTCGGTGCGCCTGAGGACCTCTTCATCAGCCATTGGTCTCATTGGAAGCTTACTTCCGAAGGTGTGATCCTCCTCATCGGCGAAAGACATGAACATGACAGATGGCGGCTCTTCACAAGCGAGGAGAATTCTGAAGTACTGGGCGGCGTGCTGTAGATAGAAGGGATCCAGTGAGTCGAAGATCGCGTTATACAGTCGTTCCAGATCGGGCGGTAATAGATCAAGCCGTTTTTGCATATCAGAGATCCTGTCATCGTGTCTCATTCCGGCAAGAAGCGACTGAACAACCAAACTGACCCAGAGAAAAACACCAGAAGATTTCGCGGTGATGTTGTCAATGAGTCCGCTGGCGTACTCTGGTTCTCGATCCCTCAGTCTCCGAAAGCCCGTGTCGCTTTCAAACTTCTCGGTCACGAAACCTTTGATATCTTGGTATGTCAGGTCCTGGAGCCTGAGACTCGGCCGATGCTGGAATGCATCCTGGAAAACAACCCATGGTCGACTAGAAACACACAGCTTCACGTCTGGATACGAAAGAATATGTCGAAACAGGTTGATTAGGTTCTCGGGATCTCCCGAAAACTCGTCGAGGCCGTCAACAAAGAGACAGATGCGGTGAGTCCGACGTGCTTGCATGATGGCACGGACCATCATTGCTCGGAGATCCTCCTCTGTAAAGGGGTGGAGTTGGTTCTTGAACAGACACATGGTCTCCCAGTGGATTGGCGCAATCTGACGAATGATACTCGGGCAGGCCTGTAGGATCTGGTAGAGAATCGACAGGTAGAGCCCTCTTGGAGAAGCGTCCATTGCGGTCCCTGAGGCCCAGAAGTAAAACGAGGCCGTGATCAGGGGTCTTTGGTCAGACCATGTCAGCAGATGCTCATAGCATCGTGCCTTCTTGATGTCTCCCGAGGGCCTTTCGTCTTCTTCAACCGCGAAAGGGTTCAAGTCGTTATACTCGCAGATGAACTTCATGAGGGTTGACTTCCCGGAACCTGCCTTTCCCGTAATCCAGTAGAGTGGCGAGTCAGATGTTAGCCATTCTTTGAAGTCTGACCAGGTCCGGGTGTCCTCAGGAGGCTTTTCGAATATCCACCCCAAAGTCTTCTTATGAGCGTCGACGATTCTCGTGCGCCGATTCTCCATTCCGCTGTATGGAAGGCTGGCGATGAATCGAGCTTGAATGTCCTTCTCACGTGAAGGGGAAACGTGGATGACCGAATACCCCTTGCGGGGAATGTGTGGTTGATCCATATCAGATATGGAAATTTGACGAATAATTCCATCCCGCAAAGCTTTGGCTCGCAGAGATCGCGTCTCGGCCTTGGCGTCGAGCTTGCGGACAATAAAATCGATCATGGCGTCACCAGGAGCGTCTGAAGAGACTGACGCTTCTTCGTGGCCATGGCCCGTCGGTTCGTTGTGAAAACGCCCAACTCCATTCTGCAACGTCCCAATCTTTTGGAGAATGACCTGTTGCTGCTCTTCTGATCTCGTCGCGAAATCTCTAGTACCCAAGTGGTTAGAGCGTGAATGCGAGGCGAAGGGGATAGGGAGATGCGAGATGATAAACGAGAGAAGAGTATGAAAGATTTACCTCAGTGATTGCAAAAGGGCAATGTTCAAGTCCTGACCCACCAGGCGGATGCGAAGTTCGAGATCTTCTATCGCTTTTTGGTTCCATATCGTCTTGAAAGCGGTGATGACGGCGCCGCGTCTCTTCTTCTCGTCTCTAATCCCGATTCGTTCTAGAGAGGCGAGTATTTCCGACGACTTTTTCGAGCACGAGTCCGACACATTCACGATATGTCGGTGCCGCGACGACAATGTTTCTCGTTCCGACTCGGACACCCGCAACTGCTGTGAGGCCCTCTGCAGGTTACCTAGAACATCTCGCAGGTCCCTGACATCGTCGGCAGCGCCTTCGCCGGCCCTGTGAATTTCGAGGCTCTTGTACACCAGTTTTGTGGCGAATTCCACGAACTGGAGCACATTCCCCGCGAGAGCAAATGCAGCCACGGCCTCCGCCATGGTTGCAGCGCGACAGAGCAGTATGGAGTGGTGAGTCGTTCACGGAAATAGGTGGATGGCATCTTTCGATCGGTCACATCAACCCTTTATTGTACAAGATGGCTTTCGGAAATCAGGCTGCCTTAGCCCCCGCACTTCTTTCAGCTGACCAGTCCCCTCTAGAAATCAGGCTGCATTGGCGCTCGCAACATCACTTGGTATCAGCTGTGGCTGTGACATGCACCTCGCCCCAGGCGTTTTCAGGGCGCAATTCGCTGGTAGATCCTACCGTTGGCGATGGTGCGAGAGAGTACTTAGGTCAGGTGACATGGCTTCAATACGTCACTGCTGTCGCCATTAAGTTGTAATTGGTCCAGTATTCGCGGGTGAGAAACTGCAGGACGCGGCGACTTGGTATCAGAGAGTGTCGCGGTCCGCCATTTTCGATATTTCCACTGGACGCTGTCGCATTTTGGGCAATAGTTGCTCTCGTAGAGAGTGTTAGCCGCATTTTGGTCAAGTCCCTCTATTGAACATTCTTTTTACTTCTACCACAGCCATCGCAAAGTGAAGCCACAGTATCTAGCCACAGTATCAATCAGTAGAAAACCATGATTAATTGCAATTGTCTTCCCCTCTTCTCCCTTTTTTTTCATTTATTTTTTCATTTTGGGCGGGCAAAGCTCAATATTCGTTTGGGTCAAGGCCCAAAAGGCCCCTAGGTAGTCAACAGCCAGACTTCTATTTCACATTACCCAACCTACCAGGAAGAAGTATGAGCATATTCCACATCGCATGTCTTATCTGAAAGGGAAGAAAATGGAATTTAAAACCTCAGGAATCTTCAAAAGTCCATCAATCCGAGCTGGACTACTGAGGCATCAAGCGCATTGTTGAGTATCTCACTCTTGATGATCCAAGATGATTCAGCCAAACGCTTGCCAATTCGGGCAGAGCACGCTGGTCGGCCGAGCAGGCTATTTCGATATCCGTGTTGAACCCGACCAAGTCGGACTCTTAAGCTTTTATGGGCTTGGCGGGCTTGCGAATAAGGTTAACGTTGCCGGCAGCCAAGAGCTGTGTGGGAACCCCCCAGAAAGGGGCTGGATAAATTTCCTCGATACGGCTAGGTTACGATCTTCAGTCGGCCCACTAACAAAACTGTGACACACTTGACAGCCGGTGGGAGACAAGGCGCAGCTCGGGGAGATCCGGTGCATGGGTTCTTCGTTCTGTTTTTAATCTCAGCGTCGTATCAAGCAAACCAATGCTCCTGAGCCATCGCGTCATCCCGCGGCTTTGTAATACCGACGTCGGTGCTAAGGGGTGGTGTGTTTTCAGCTACTACTACAATGTTCAAGGCGGTGATGTCTTTGCCCGCTTTTGCGAGAGACACTTCAGCCCTTCAACCATCGAACCAACTCGTCTGGACCTCTAAGAGTGGCAGAGACTGAACTTCACAGCGCCCCAGTCTGTAGCGTCAGCGGAGACTTCAAGTAATTACATAAAGCCCGTGGAAAGTTGACCGAACGAAAGTAGGCCCGGATGCATTTTGAACTCGTAGGGCTGAACTGCCTTTCCCCGGACGAAAATGTTTTCTCCTGATCCAGGGGGGCGCGTGCACGAGCCAACTCCACAACGACACAGCCGGCGATATCCTTGGATGCGGGGCCGTTGTTTCCTGGGAACCCAGGAACCGGCGTACGTAACATCGCCAGAAAGGAAATTAACTATGCCATGTGCGTATTTGTAAGTCCGGGTAAAAATTGGTCGCGGCATCGTGTTGCCCGTCCGCCTGCATATAAGTAAGAGTCGGTACACCATGCTGACCATCAGGAAAGAACTACGACCTCAACCCAGGTGATCTTGAATCAACAGGACTTCAACGCTCGTTTCTGTTTTTGTGAAATTCCGCTCTTTCAAGCACAATGGCTGCCCTCCTCACCTACGTCCTGCCTTTGTTGGCCCTGCCGGCTATCCAGGCCTGCCCGACCAAGCAGGAAACGACCACCTGCGGCCCAATCTCTGGAAACAAGACCATCGAGTCTTTCCAGCTGTACCCCGAGAACGCCGACTTCGACACCAAGCGCTGCGTTGCCTATTTCAGGTCAGCAAACTCCCCGGTGCTCAGAGCCATCTCGTCAAGACTAGCAAGACTAACAACTGTCACATAGCAAGGGTATCCCAGCCATATCACTACAAAACATAAAAGTCATCATCTCGCCACCTAAGTGAGGGGTTTCTAAACTTAATAAGAATAATAATAAGAATATTACTAAATATATCTAAACTATAAAAATTAATAGTTAAAGGTATTTATAAATCTATATTATACATATTTACTACATAATAATTATTAGTATTAATATCTTTATAGGTAAAACCTTTAT
>JAOWMA010000224.1:0-88047 GCA_025962755.1 Colletotrichum tropicicola
TATTAATTATACTGTATTTTTCCTTATAATTTACTATAAAGCGAAATACTAAAAACTCTATTTATAGAAGATTTTTTATTTAATACACTATTATATATACATAAAAAGTAAATACATAGTTGTATAAAATATAACTTATAATATTAAATATTATTTTTATTCTTATAATAGTATTCTTATATTATTAAACATAGTAGTTGAAATTATAGGTGTTTTAGTGAGATACTGTGGAGTGGATTCAGACTTTTGGCCCCCTACTGTAGAGTGACGGATGGGGCTGAATGATGAAGGGAGGTTCCACGGGGCTGGGATGGCGGCACCTTTGACGGATTTGGGGGGGGGCCAAATGTCCTGAAAAGCTCAGGTGGCTCCTTGCTGCAGCGCCACAGCCACTGCGCTACGCGGGAGACCCTGGGCCAAGACACACGGCGAGTCCGCGCTTCCATTTGCAGCAGAGACAATTGGACGGCCGTCCAGCCCTACAGAGTTTCTCCAGTGGACTGCCACTCCATCGTCGGATGCTTCTAAAAGTGTCCAGCGTTTGTGGAGTTCTCTTGCACTTGGGCAAAGTGCAAAGTCTATCGAAAAAAGATGAACTCGTTTGCTGTTGCGAGGACAAGGCGCAGAGTATCGCGCATTAGGGAGCATCTCGGCTCCCTTGGCTTTGACTTCTTTAGCCTCTCAGGTACGGATACCAACAGGTCTATTTGCAGCTTGGAATGCCCATCACGAAAACTGTCTGGAACTCGCTCCGATTACAAGTAAAGAACACAACGAATACATGCGCACGTTGTCCGTAGGTTTGATCTAGCTAGCTGCCTTTTGAGTTCTTGACCTTGGCCAAGACACGCTGTTGACGATGAATAAGACTTTTGTTGCCACGAGGATGAAGGCGGTCCAAACTTCCACAAAAAAGGACAGATCCCTGACGTGGCGCCAACAGCGGTCGGCACGGAGCTTAGGCCACGCCGACGTGGGGGTTTAGCGTGGAAATCTCAGAACTGAGCTCTAAAATTTCGCCCGCCAGGGGTGGCACTCGACGCTCTTTCATCTACCGTGCCAGCTCCATCGCGACCTCGCCCATCATGCCGCCACGAACTTTGGCATCGCTGTGCCCCCGGTGCCAGTTGACACTCCGACCGCAACCTTTCCCGCGCCTTGCGTCGTCGCTATGGTTCACACAGAGCGCTGGCTACCGCGCCGCCACGAAGGCGAAGCCCTCGCGCATGGTTCTGTCCGACAGCGTGGCGCAACCCCGAGGCCGAGACGGCAGGCCGCCGCGCCGTCTGGTTGAGGGCCCCTTCGGCGGCATGAACCAGACTGTCGCGAGAGTTCCCGAAATTCGGCGTGCCGCGCGCCCTGCGAGGCCGACCACGCCCCCGAGCAGGTCTCGCAGAGGCGACTCCCAGACTTCGGCGGACCCGAGAAAGGCGCTGAAGATGCAGCGGTCTCTGGCTGGTGTATCATACGGAAAGAGGAATCACTTGAAGGACAGGATGCAAGAATACGAGTCATTTGATCAGTTTGATCTCTTGCCTGCCATCAAGACTGGTGTTTACGAGGATCTACTGAGGGGTATGGTGGACGTCAAGCCGACACCAGTCCAGAGGCTCGCCATCCCGGCCATGCTGGGCCAGAACAGCGCCTTCAAGGTCCGCGGCGAGAAGAGGCAAGACTTTCTTCTTGCTGCTGAGACGGGTTCGGGAAAGACGCTGGCATACCTGTTGCCGGCCGTCAACGCCATGAAGATCGCCGAGGAACAGAATCCTGACATCCAAGCATACAAGAAGCGATTCGAGGAGGAGAAGGCCAGGGAGGCCTCGTCCAAGTCAAAGAAGATGTCTGTTTTCGACGAGCCTCACCCGACCATGGCCAGGCCCCGTATCGTGGTTCTGGTGCCTTCAGCTGAGTTGGTCGACCAGGTCGGCCGCGTCGCCAAGACACTCTCGCACGCAGTCAAGTTCAAGTCGGAGAAGCTGTCATCCAACCTCAACGCCAACCAAATCCAGCGCAACCTCTACTCTCCCCGCGGTGTGGACATGATCATTGCGACACCTCACTTGCTAGCCTCCGTCGCGGAGTCGGACCCGAACGTGCTCTCTCACGTCACCCACTTGATCGTTGACGAGGCCGACTCGTTGTTCGATCGAAGCTTCGCGCCCTTCACCACGACCATCATTGAAAGAGCCATGCCATCCGTCAAGCAGTTCATTCTCTGCTCCGCGACCATTCCCAAAAGACTCGACAATTACCTCGCCAACAACCACCCCAACATGACCCGCATCACGACGCCGAACCTGCACGCTATTCCTCGTCGTGTGCAGCTTGGTGTCATTGACGTGGTCAAGGATCCTTACCGGAACAACAAGAACCTTGCGTGCGCTGACGCCATCTACACTATTGGGCGCGAGGCTTCCAGACACGAGAGCCAGGGCCAGGACCAGGGAGAAGTTGACGTTCGCCGCATCATGGTCTTCGTCAACGAGCGCGAGAAGACCCAGGAGGTTGCCGAGTATCTTCAATCCAAGGGCATTGACGCCGTCGCGCTCAACAGAGATACCACGGAGCAGCGCCACTCGGAAATGCTGTCCTCTTTTACTTCGTCGGAGCCGCTGCGCACCGTCCCTTCAGAGAGTCCTGTCAAGGGCAAACGATCCTTGCCCAACACCAAGGTCATTGTTGCCACTGATTTGGCCTCTAGAGGCATCGACACGCTAGCTGTTCGTCATGTCATTCTCTACGACGTGCCGCACACTACGATTGATTTTATCCACCGCCTCGGACGAGCTGGCCGCATGGGACGACGTGGAAGAGGCATCGTGCTTGTTGGAAAAGATGACAAGAGGGACGTGGTCAAGGAAGTGAAGGAGAGCATGTTCATGGGCCAGGCCCTCATTTAATGCACTTATCGGCAAGAGACTACTTTGTACAACACGTGTAAGAACACCATGTATATCAAGAAAAAGGGGCCAGGGTACGAAGACATGGATGCAAATATACCTGAGATAGACTTGGAATTGGGGTCACCCGGTGGAAGATAGAGGTCGCAACTCCAAATAATCAACTTGATCCACCAACATGACGGTTTTCGATCCCAACAGTGCCCGAGTCTGCGGGTTGTTTTGTTGTTTTGACGGTACCTCCTAAGCAAGATGTAGCTTCCCCAAGTGTGGCTGGTGCTGTGGCGCTAGCTCTCCTTCCAATTTCTGGGGTGGGTCGCGACCCGGCTTGCGCATCCTGGAAGGTTCGACTTCGCGACGCGTCCCGCCTGCAAGCGTTTCCCTCCCACACCACATCAAAATATCACAGACCCTCGCCCGTCCCATCCCCAGCCAAGACCCCGGATCCGCGCCTGGATTTCGCCACTCACGATCACTACGCACCGAACATCATTTTTTTGAGTCGAAACATCCATCCAGCATCAACAACTCGATCAAAGTAAATCATGCCGCGTCCTAAGAGAACGCGTCGCGCGCCAGCTGTCCCGGCCGTCGCCGCCGTGGCTGCTTCCGCGCAAGAGGACAAATCGAGCCCCGCGCCCGCATCGGGCAGCGACATCTACAGCCACAGCGATCGCGAACACTCCGTCATCAGGAAGGAGCTCGAGGAGGAGGGTATGAACACGCGTTTGCGGAGGAGCTCCAGTCTGCGTCAGAGGCAGGCGCACGACCAGGAAGCTGCGGACAGGCTGGAGGCACAGACGGCATCTTCTAAGGAAAAGACGTCAGATGACCAGCAAAAGTCGGAGTCTTCGATGGAGACGGGACGGAAGACGCGCGCGACGCCGGTTCAGCAAAGGAGGGATACGACGGGATTGGACCTGGACGACGATCTGTTCGGCCTCGACACCACCATAGGCGACGATGATGATGATGCCGCGCCGCCGAGCGCGCCGCGGTCCGATACCTCGACATTTAGCGTTAGTCACTTCAGGCGACGAGGCCGCGCGCCGAGCATTAGCATCAACAAGGACGATGCTCCCATTAGACCTAGCAGTCGTGGGATGAGCACCCCGGGCATCAGCTCGACCTTCAATATCGGCCACTTCAGACGGCGACAAAGAGAACCGAGTATCTTGGGAACAGCGCAGAAGGAGCGTGCTCAACGTCCGATTGAGCCATCGTCTGAGCCCGAGTCTGGAGATGAGGAAGGCGATGACTTCGCGCCTGAGGCTGAGTCGACGCCTCTCAACAACCGGCGCAGAACCCAACCTGCACCCCCTGTGGAGCCCGAGTCGGAGCCGGAGCCTGTGTCTGAGTCTCAACAAGTCTTGGCGCCGGACTCACAACCCGAGAAGGAGGCTGAGCGTACTGCCAGTGCTAAGTCCCGCAAGCGGAAGAGCGTAGAGAGCCATGAGGACGATGAACGTCCCGGAAAGGCCTCGCGGACAGAGCCTGAGCTGGTCGACGATGATACCGAATCGTCACTCTCGGATCTGTCTTCACCACTGTTGACTCCTACCCGAGCCTCAGCTTTCCCGCGGCCAGTCACCCCAAATCAGGATGAGATCATGGCTCCGCCAGAGAGCAGCGGCTCAGAGGACGACAATGAGGCATGGCCTGACATTCGCACCCTCGCCAAGCAGCGCCGGCGTCGGGCCTCCCCGACCACGCCAACAAGAGACGGCAACATTTCTGACGCCTCCTCCCCGCCATCCCTCACCCATTCTCCCAACTTCCCGGCAACTCGCAATAAGGCGAAGCAGAAGAAGCAGCAAAAGAAGGTGACCACAGCAGATCTCACCGGCATGCTTCCCCAGCGACGTCACAAGAAGAACCGAGACCCGCTCGGCTTGGATGAATCTGATGATGAGGTTGACGCCTCGGGCCTAGCCGAGGACGACGACGAGCTCTCCTTCGCCGACGCGCGCACTCGTTCACGACGGGCAAAGGCAACACCGCTGAATCGCAGCTCGGCCAACCGGCCACCCTCTCGCGGCAGCAGGGCAGCGGCGTCGGCCACGAAGTCCAAGACGACGCCGGCCAGCAATCGCGCTTCGACTCGCACCTACAGCCGTCGTCTTTCGGACAAGGAAAACCAAGTCGAGGCCGAAGTCGAGGATGAAAGCGAGGTTGAGGACAGCCGCCTCGCCCCGGACGAGGACGAAACGGTCGAAGGCCAGGAGAGCAGCGACCCGACCCGACCCGCCGATGAGCTGAAGCAGGCCGCGCGCAAGTTCAAGGAAGTAGATCGCTGGGAGCTGGAGTTTGAGGAGGTGACGGAGGGTTCGTCACCCAACCGAGATGCGCGGTGAGAGGCTGCGGCAGCAGTTTCCAAGAATGCCACGACTTTGATTTGCATTGGGACACAAGGAGAACGGCGGTCGGTATCGGGTGAAAAAAAGGGAGTCAGTCCATGTCATGTTTACGAAATCGTGGGTGGGTTCTTCGCGTCTGCAAGTTCGGACTACTCGGTCCATCTGGTTTTTGCACCTTTTGCCTTGCTGGTGGACGGCGTTGATGAGTTTGGTTCGCCTCGGAGGAGGAATTTGCAGTCACTACACTTGAAAACAGAGTAATTCTTTTGCACATTTCGACGACGTGTAAATTGGGGCCCTCTTGACTGATGTGGTATCGTCATACCTTACTTTTGAATATCCGTAACGCCTCATTTTTTCCCCTGTCCAACCCTGAACGCCGGTCCCTGTCGCGGGAGATCCGATGAAAGTAAGCAGCAGCAGCACCTCATTCATTGCCTGAGCGACACGCTCTGGATTCGCCGCTCGACAGTGGGCAGCAGATTCATCAGCAAGTTGGGGTCCCGCAGCGCGATGACAATATCATCCGGCAACCGGCCCTCCATGAACAGTGACTGGGGAGTCTGCGTCAGCAAATCACCGATACATCACTCATCGCAGCCCAGGCAAACTCACCCTCTTGACACTGTCAAAGCTGTCCTCCTTGGCCGAGTATTCCCGAATAACCTCGTCCGTCTCGAAGTCGACGTAGACCCTCGTGTCGCGGATGCGCACAATGACGTTGTCGAGCCGCATGAACAGCCGGCACAGCAGCAGCATCCTCTTCTCGTGGACGCGCACCTTTACGCTGACGACCGAGATGCCGTTGTCGTCGAGCTCGCTCTCGTACAGCATCACCTCGTCGAAGAAGAGGATCGGGTCGCGCCGCTTGAGCAGCTCGAGCGGGATCTGCTTCTGGCTGTCCTCCAGCCTGGGGGCGGCGGCGGCGGCGCCGTCGGCGGGCGCCTCGGCGAGGGTGCCGGCGTACTCGGTCGAGTAGGACCAGTCGTAGGGCTTGACGACCTCCTTGATGCCGGCGCTCGTCTTCTCGCGGGACGAGGACCAGTCCTTGGCGTAGGCGACCTTGAGCATCTTCTTGTCCGTCTTGTCGACGCCGTCGAGCGCGTCGTAGGCGTTGAAGGAGACGGACCAGCCCGTGGGCAGGTGCTCGACGCGCACGAGGTTGTCGCCGAAGATCATCTCGGGCACGGGGATGCCGAGGGAGGCCGTCATCTCGTCGATGGGGCCGGCCTTGGAGATGGGCAGCTTGCGCGTCGAGATGCGGAAGCGGGACTGCGTGTGCGACGTCGTGGCCGCGGCGAGGGCCGCGGGCGTCGGGAAGGGCTCGTTGGGGGAGGTTATGTGGTTCATATTTTTTTTTCTTTGTCGGTGGTGCTTGGTGTTCGGGGGTTTGAATCGAAGAGACGAAAGGGGGAGGGATCCGAGAAGGCGACGGATGTCGAGCTGGAGTTGTTCGTGTCGAGGGGGAGGTGCGAGGCTCGGATCGGAGGTAGTTGGAGCTCTGGCAAAGAGGTGGTGGTGATGGTGGGGTTTGGCGGGGAACGAGAGGTGTCTCGGTACCCCCGACCCCTGCTTGTCTCGGTGAGCTGAGGGGTAGACGTCACTTACCCACACCGAGGCACTTACACCCACGCGAGACACCGGGATTCCACAAACCACCTCTAGAAGGCCTTCGTCTCGCAGTCCTGACCAGAGAGACGAATACCTTCTTGTGTATATCTTTAGCCCAAGGATCAACGGAGGGTAGGACTGATGGCACAACGACCTTGAGCTGGTAACGTTGTCAGGTGCTTCTTTGCAACCGGCCTTCGTCCGCATGTGTGGTTACCTCTAAGACCAGAAAAACCACTTCAGTAATCAAACGATGGCTATGCCAGATTAACACACACAGAGAGACAAATCCTGGAGAGGTAAGAGGTAAAACAAGGTTGGAGGAGTGAGTGAGAGACACTAGTTGTCTTCACTGGCATGGTTCCCAGGGTGCGTGCAGTTACGAGAGGTTCAATCAACTTACCAATATGGTCTTGGAGAGACTTATGCCACTTTTTCGTGGAATGAGGTACCAGGAAGTTGATGGAGAGGCGATCACCAGATCAACCCCATTGGGTGGCCTTCAGCACGAGTCTCGTGTAATATTTGTAGGCGAAACACGTCAAACACCTCTATATCAATTTTGAAAATTGGGAAAGGCTTTTGCGACTTATGCTGGCGAAGCAAATCTCTTGCAAAAGCTCTCAGAGCACTGGTCATCTGGCAGAGAAGCTTTCGACGTGCAATATCCCAAATTTGGCTGCTGCAAAAGACCCAGCAGGAACTCCATTAGAGGTGCTTGAGTCCGTGGCGATGTGGAAGAAGGTAGTGAATGAGGAACCTACCATGAGAGGAGCAACAAGGAGGCCCTTGGCAACCACAGTTTCCTTTCGTAGTTTACTGAGACGGCCGATGTCAAATAGGTAACCTCTCAGAAATGATAGATGACTGTGAGAAGGCGCAGGTCTCTTGGTGGTTGCCCTTCCCTCCTATGAAGCGACTTCTCTTCAGTCGAACAACGATGGGGCTGCCTTCCACTGCTGCTGGGTGACTTATGCCGTCAGGACCGCGCCTGTCGTTCGTGTAGATGTGACCTGCCTTGGCGTATGCCTCGCCCTCCACATGCCTTTCGTATAAGTTCAGAAACCTCCGATGTGGCAGAACTTGTACTTCAACATCCGGTCAACATCGAACCAAACAGACTCAAGAAAGCCATATCTCTCGACAACCGCCCACGACGACCAGGTATCGGCTGTAACACAGATAACCCCCTTGACCGCGTATGAGAACAGAATAATTTCATCCTTTCTTCGTTTTCTATTCCCACAATCAGGCACGTCATTACTCGGCGCCATCCGCATCAGCCCCCCTCCTGTTGCTTCACTGATCGACTACCTAGCCCGCACGTCGCAACTTAACGACGATGGCAGATGGTCACAATCAGGCCGTATGGGCGGAGTGTGTCAGATGCTCCACATACTCGACAATTCAAGTCTCTCGGCAGTGGCTGTTGCGTCTCAACGTGAACGGGTTGACGACATGGGAGTTGGCCTGCATCTGGGACTCTACAGATCCGCAGGCCGTCGAACCCAAAACTGGTCGGATCAAAACGCCATCATTTTTCATCCCTCCAAGTTTGTGCGACGATCTCGAGAGCGGTCATTGTGCTTTATATGCGACCAACAGATGGCATGAAGCCGTTGTTCGTCCCTCTCCAGGTAGCAAGGAATTCAGCTCGTCTTGGGAAGGCCGCACTGCCCTGCCTTTGGACATGCTGCAAGGAAACCACGACTGGCTCAATACATTTCGAACATGCGCGTCCACATGGGAGCTGTCGACTCCTTGGACAAACTACCTGCAATGGCGATTGGCATGGCACAAATGCCAACGTCGGGGCACTCCTAGACATCGCGACGCTCAAATCGAAATGATGTCGGGCAACGTGTTGGCGGATACTATTCTCCTGCAATTCGGGTTCCTGACTCAAGCGGAAATGGAGAAAATGTATGATGCACGCGTTTCCAATCTCCATTGGATGGTCAAACACAATGCCAGCAGTCTGCTCGACGCCGTGGACGCATGGGCAGGGACATCGCTAACCTTTGGCTTTCGAAAATCCATGACGCTCCGAAACGAATTCAACGAATTGATTATTTTGGCCACGCAAGACAAGCTTGGGCCCCCAGGGAGAGAAAAGATTTGGGAGGCCATTGGGAAAATTGCCACGCGCGATCATCTACAAGCAATGCCCGTGCCGAAAAATGAGCTGGCTTTGGAATCGATACCACTGCTCCTCAAGAAGCGTCTTCAGGAGCCTTGGTGGGATGATCAGGAGACGTACGCGAAGGCCTGAACGTAATACCGACAGCCGAGCTGTCATTCTGTGTGGGTGATGACAGGCAGTTGTCAATGTCATTCTGTGCGAGGGGAACAGCGACACACTTGATATCAGTGGTCGAGTCAGCGTCGTAGGTGTAGAAGGGCAGTCAGCGCGAGTAGTGAGGTCTTGGAACTGGGCAGACAGCGTTGGCGTTGATTCCTGCGCGGAGGCCATGGTGTTGATGCCGGCCAAGCAGCAGCGGCTAAATAAAGCTAGAGGTAGTTGCTACAATCAAGACTCGCCCACTGGGTTGTTTAACCAGCTCTGCTCCTCATTTGGTCTAGCCGCCGATAACCTTGCTGCCCCCAGTTTCGCATGTCCCAAGGTGGGTAAGACAACGTCCATGGCAAAGAACAGTATCCGACACCGTTGCTTGCAAGGCATGTTGAAAAAGAGAGCGAGACGTCAGAGCGAGGTGACAGCGCAAGCGCCAGTGTCCCGTCCAAGGAGTGGAAAGTGGGGGGGCTGAAGCGGGGCGGGTCGCTGCCCTGGTGGTGTTTCCCCGGCAACCAACCTCCCCCCGATTGTTTAGCTTCCACAGAGGCTCTGCATCGTTACCCGAACCTTTTCTTAATAACCCGGACGACCACTCCAGTTTCTTAATCACCCAAACTCCAGTGCACTTTTTCTAACCGGCAGGGAACATTCGCTTTTCGGCATCCTCTCACCACACAGCATCATGGCCACTCGGACGTTGGAGGCGCGTTTTGAGCGCATGTCTGTGAATGACGAGAACGACCCCGGCGATGGCTCCAAGCTCTACTCCAAAGCTCAGGTTCGTCTCTTCTGTCCGGTCCGACTGCCTCTCGCGTCCATCAATTGACTGACCTTTCCTTCAGGCCATGGTCAAGACATCACAGTTGACACACAGCTCAAGCCGGCCGAACCTCATCAAGGTCGCACTTCAGTCTCAGAGCACCAACGCCGTCGCCTCGGTCAAGCTGCCCTCGCAAGCCGCCCAGCGCGAGGCCAAGAACCCTTCATCTCCGACGAGAAAACCCCTTCCATCCAGCTCATCGAGGACGTCTGACGAGGTCGTCGAGATCGAGCGCAAGTCCGCCGTCTCCGTCGTCATCGAGCCCGCGCCCCCCAAGGTCTTCCACCTGGGCATGTTCGAGATCGGTCGCCCGCTCGGCAAGGGCAAGTTCGGTCGTGTGTACCTCGCCCGCGAGCGCACGAGCGGCTTCATCTGCGCCCTCAAGGTACTGCACAAGAACGAGCTGCAGCAGGGTCGTGTCGAGAAGCAGGTCCGCCGCGAGATCGAAATCCAGAGCAACCTGCGCCACCCCAACATCCTGCAGCTGTACGGCCACTTCCATGATAGCAAGCGCGTGTTTTTGATTCTCGAGTTCGCTGGCAAGGGTGAGCTGTACAAGCACCTCCGCAAGGAGAACCGCTTCCCTGAGTGGAAGTCGGCGCAGTACATCGCTCAGATGGCATCAGCCCTGCGCTACCTGCACCGCAAGCACGTCATCCATCGTGACATCAAGCCTGAGAACATTCTCATGGGCATCCACGGCGAGATCAAGATCTCGGACTTTGGCTGGAGTGTCCACGCCCCCAACAACCGCCGCAACACCATGTGCGGAACTCTCGACTACCTGCCGCCCGAGATGATCAAGCCCGGCAGCTCGGACAACTACTACAACGAGAAGGTCGACCTCTGGAGTTTAGGTGTCCTGACGTACGAATTCCTCGTCGGTGAGGCACCTTTCGAGGACACGCCCGTCATGACGCAGAGGAGAATTGCTCGGGCTGACATGACGGTGCCGTCATTCGTCAGTCCCGAGGCTAAGGACCTCATCAAGAAGGTGAGCCAAAGTGCATCGATGGCCATCTGGGTCAAACGCTAACTCGAATTGCAGTTGCTTGTACTCGACCCCGAGAAGAGAATACCCTTGGAGCAGGTCCAAACCCACCCGTGGATCGTCAAGCACTGTGTAAAGGGCGAGAGAGCCGCCAACCGCGAGAAGAGCTCCTGATTAATGACGTTTTATGATTCATGCATACCAGCCAAGGCATAACGGTCCTTGTAGGATTAAGCGGCGTTTCTTCTTTTTTGCGGGATTAGGCGGGCTCTGATCTACGGCTTGATGGGGGTTTAGGGTTGTATTCCATTGCATGTATGGGAGTTGGGTTTCTTCATGTGGTCCTTTTGAGTAGCAACGAAAACCGAAGTAGTCATCGTCCAAAGCATCCAATCCCGTTCGTGGTTGCTTTCCGTGAGGAGAAAATTACATTGATAATGGGTATTGTACAATCGCTCGGCCCCGAGCCCGTCCTGCCCCTCCGTCACCTGTACACCTCGTCAAAGGGCCGCGTGTCGTTGAAGCACGAGTCCCAAACCTGGTTTACCACCTTGGTCGCCTGCACGTCGTCCTTGCACCTCGGCCGGTTGAGGACGGACTGTATGGCGCGCTTCCGCACGCAGTCCTGGAACTGCTGGGACAGGCTCCAGTTGCCTCTTGTGAAGGCCTCTCTCGTCCACCTGCACTCTCCACTCAGCGCCGATGCGCGAATCTGCGGTCTGTCAGCATCTCTCTCTCCGTACGTGTATCTGTCCGGACGAGTAACTCACCTCCGTACACGCCGCATGCTTCAGATCCAGGTCGCCCATCCAGTCCACGTTCCACCTCAGATGGTCCCACGCGTGCACCATCTCATGGGAGAGGGTGTCCTCGAGGTGCTTCCGGTCCCTGACCTCGTTGGCGCAGATGAGGATGCCGTGGGCGGGGCTGAAACCGCCGGACTGGCGGTGGACCTCGCCGTCCTCGGTCAGGCGGGCGGGGCAGCGGCGGCACAGGATGTTGGAGCTGTCGAGCTGGCCGTTGAGGGCGGCGATCTTGTCGTTGAGGAAGCGCACGGTCGGGGAGAAGGCGAGCAGCCAGTCGCGGTGCTCCTCGCAGCGCTTGCAGTCGCGCTCCTCGTGGACGCGGTAGCGGTGCTCGCGGTAGTGGAACTGGCCCTCGGGCGTCATGCGGCCGGTGAGGATGTTGAAGTAGTTCATCCACCACTTGGTCTGCGGGTCGAAGCCGGTGCGGGCGGGATCGTTGCGCAGCTCGCGGGGGGGTTCGGGCGTTTGGCTCTGGGCTTGGGGTTGCGGAGGGGGCGGCGCCTGTGTCGCCTGAGAGGGGGCTTCGGAAGCCATTATGGGGGTTGGTATTTTTCGGTGTGTCGGGGATGTGGTTGATCGATTGAAGGGGCGTCGGCGGTGTTCGTGGATTCGAGTTCGTCAATCGGTGGTGATGGCCAAGGGTAAGGATGGAGGTTGTTGATTGGAAGTCGGGACGGAATTTTTGGGCGTTATCGATAACGACCTGGACGCTGTACGGTCATCGCGCCTGGGACGATAGCGCCTATTTTTAGTGGATCGGTCTGTCTCCAGGTTCTTTCCACAGCAACTTGGCGACGACCGGATATCGGCATTCAAGGAGTGTTGAACAATGACTTTGTGCACCTAAGAGGCATGATAGCAATTGCTTACCAGCACCGGATGAGATATGTGCCGTTGGGCCCAAGTAGAGGCTATTCCCGGCTTACAGCTACAGTTCGATGGGGCCCAGTGTCAACGGCCCTGGAAAGGTCCCAGATCAGATCTGCAAAGGCGCGCCCTACCCAACGACAATTACGACCTGGTCGATACATACATGGGCGGTGAAAAGCCCAACAGCTGATTCCTGCAGTCCATTTGGAAAGCCAACAGGGGTGAACGACACAGACGTCGGGAGGATGCTGAAGATGCCGGCCGCATTGCCCGCTAACCGCAACTCTGCCCCGGATTTTAGGGGCCTCAGACGCCCAATCACAGGCGCCCGCGTCACCTACCGAACCACCCCCGTGCTCCCGTCCTCACACCGGACGATCCCGACATCGGGCCAGGGTTTTTTCACCGACCCAGTCACTCCTACCAAGCAAACCCCCAAGACGACAAAGGGCGCAAACCGCTGACCAGGGGCCTTGGATCATGTTCCCCTCGTCCCACATTAACTCGACAATGGCTGGTCTGGCAATGGCGGAAGAGAGTGGTCCAACATGTAAGAGGATCCAGTACTTTTTAAATACGTAATGCCCAATGCCGGGTTTGTTTCTTGGCCATGCGTGTTCTTGACTCTTTTTTCGGCTGCATTTGTGTACAAATAGGTTCCCGGAAAAGGAGAAGTCGAGGAGACCGTGTGTGACTAACTCTGAATCCCCTCATTTGCAGATATGAAGCACCGCGAGGGCCCGAAACCCCTGACGGTGGTGCTCAAGCTCGGTGAGTCCCCCGCATGCTCTGTCCTATGACCTGATCTAATTCGTCTTAAGGTACCAGCTCCATTGTTGACGAAAAGACTCACCAGCCCCTGCTGTCCATCCTCACTCTCATTGTCGAGACGGCGGTCAAGTTGAGAAAAGATGGCCATAGGGTAGTCATCGTCTCATCCGGCGCCATCGGCGTCGGTCTGCTCCGCATGGAGATGGACAGACGGCCGAAGCACCTGTCAACGTTGCAGGTTCGCTCAGAAGAACCCAAGACTCGTGGCCCAGACTGACGAGAGCTTCAGGCCTTGGCAGCCATCGGGCAATGCAGGCTCATTAGTCTGTGGGACAACCTCTTTGGCCACTTTAGACAGCCCGTCGCCCAGATTCTGCTCACTCGCAACGACATAGCAGATGTAAGTGAATGTCGCTTATACTAGTGAACATCTTCTGACATGATCAAAGCGGACACGATATCTCAATGCTCAAAACACCTTCAACGAGCTGCTGGACCTGGGCGTTATCCCCATCGTCAACGAGAACGACACCCTGGCAGTGTCGGAAATCAAGTTCGGCGACAATGACACACTTTCCGCCATCGCCGCCGGCATGGTCCACGCCGACATGCTCTTCCTCATGACCGACGTGGACTGTCTCTACGACAAGAACCCCAGAACCAACCCCGACGCCCAGGCCATCGAGGTCGTCGAGGACATTTCCAGTATCCAGGCGGATGGTAAGCTGACGTCCATCACCGCCATCTCACGTCAACTAACCAGCGGGGCATAGTCTCACAAGCAGGCTCCGCCCTCGGCACCGGCGGCATGATGACCAAAATCGTCGCGGCGCGCCTGGCAACCTCGGCAGGCGTCACCACCATCATCACGCGCTCCTCTAACCCAGGCAACATCGTCAAGATCGTCCGCTACATCCAAGCGCAGCAAAAGCCCTCCCCGCACCACTCGGACGGCGAGCACGACCATGACGACGACCCCCTATCCCAGTCCACCGCCTCCCTCCGCCTCGACCAGGCCGCCGACAAGCCCCCGCTGCACACCCGCTTCCTCCCCTCCCCGGACCCCATCCGCGACCGCCACTTCTGGCTGCTCCACGGCCTCAAACCCCACGGCACGCTCTACATCGACTCCGGCGCCCACAGCGCCCTCCTCAGGAAGGCCGGTCTGCTGCCCGCCGGCGTTCTTGACGTCGAGGGCAACTTCGCGCAGCAGGAGGCCGTGCGGCTCGTCGTCGTCGACCGCCTGCCCTCGCCGCACCCGACCACCGGCAAGACGTGGGGCGGCACGCCGTTCGAGGTCGGCCGCGCGCTGGTCAACTACGCCGCGCCCGAGGTGATGCGCATCAAGGGCGTCCAGAGCTCCGAGATTGGGGGCCTGCTGGGCTACGCCGACAGCGAGTACGTGGCCGAGAGGCAGCACATCCGCATCTTTAGCCGGGAGAGCCGGCCGGTGACGCCGAGTCTGGAGAAGGCCAAGGAGCAGATCGTCGAGGAGGTGATTTCGGGGATCACGGGGTACGAGCAGAAGACGTGAGCGGGCGCTTGCAGTGACTTCAGGGACCGTGGCAAAAGGTGGAGGGGAAAAAAAGGGAACATGCATGACGAGGAACATATGTCTTATGATTCGAGGGAGCAATCCGCCATATTCCAGCGTTGTGGGGGTTGTCGATATTAGACTTGCTGTTATGACGAACGAGGAAAAATATAAGACTATTCATGACCAACAGAACAAAAAACGCCGTCAAGATGCCTTCCCGTCTTCTACTCTCTTTTTTTCTTTCACGAACCCAATAAAACGCCGTCCAATGTACAACATGCCCGGGAAAAAACCACCGTCTGCCGCCGCCACGACCCCAGTAGCGCCTCCGTCGGGAAGGCTTAACTGGTCGCAAAGAGGGTATCTTCGTCGCGCAGGTACTCGCCGCAGTCCGATTGCCTGAAGCACACGACGCCGGTGGGGTCGAGGCGGCGGGCCTCGGCCGTCGAGCGGGCAGTGACGCCGAAGCCGAGGGGCTTGTCGTCCATGGAGTAGACGATGACGCCCTGGTGCTCCGGGCAGTCGTCGGACCAGCGGCCGACGTGCGCCTTGACGATGTTGCCGCCGTACAGGAAGGGCATCTCTCCGTTGGGCTGTCCAAAAAGTCAGTCTCGTTCTGCGGCATTCCTCGAACCAACATTTAAAACCGTACCTTGACCCAGATCTTGTATCTCGCGTGCTCGCTGAGGATCGGGAGAGCCGTGACGTGCAGGCGGAACTTGCCCGTCTTGGTGAACTTGCCTGCAGGGCCCAAACATGTTAGACGGCTGAGAATCTTTGCCCGAGGGTTGGGGGGGACAGAGGGGTGTGCGCAACGCACCGAGGCAGATGCCGATGCTGAGAAGCTTTTCGCGGGCGATGCTGGTCGCGATGTTGGCGACGGACAGGCGCACGTAGTAGACGCGGTCCTTGATCATGCGGAAGACATAGCGGTCTGCGTCGGGGGAGTTGTCGAGCGGGGCGATGAGGTTCTTGAGCGAGCTGCCCATGTAGCTGGCCAGCTTGTTGAAGAGGGTCTGGGTCTCTTGTTCCGTGAGGGGACGCATCTTGGCGGTTTCTCCGTGTCTTTAGGTCCCTGCGTGATAAATTCTTGGGGGAAAATTACGCAAAAGAGTCCTCGAGGTTGCGAAAGATCCGTGCCGAGGGTGGGACGTGATCGCGATGCCAAAGGTTGGAGTAGCGGCAGAAATCCAAAAAATTTCGGGCGGTCAGAGGGGTGTCCGGGGTTGTCATTGGCTCAATTGCGCAAACTCCACTAAAAAGTTCTCGACGGTCCCTCTTCTGCTGCACCCGTTCCTCCAGGGTCCCATTCAATCCGCTCCAGCATCGAGAAATCTTCCCCCCTCCGGTGAGGGTCAGCCAGCAACACCGCACCCCCGAGACGTCGACGACACATCCCAATCCGGTCTCTTTGGCCCCAAGTCTCGACACACAGGCCCAAAATGTCGTCCAGAGCCCCCAAACGCCGCAGGCTCACGCCGCCCCAGTCCGAAGACGAGGAGAACCACCCCAAGAGCCGCTCGTCCAAGAAGATCCAAAAGGCCTTCTTCAAGAGCGCCTCCGGCTGGGACCTGGAGCAGGACTACGAGAACCGCAAGCGCAAGGGCAGCAAGAAGGATAAGAAGGAGAGCACCAGGCTGCCGATCAAGACGGCCGACGGCCGCATCGAGCAGCTCCGCGCGCTCGAGAACGACAACGACAACGACGACGCTGCCTCGGTCGAGAGCGACGGCGACTGGCTCGAGGGCAAGGAGGACGAGGACGCCATCGCCGAGGCCGAGGCCGAGCGGCTGCGCGGGGACCGCAGGAAAGAGGAGGAGGAGTCCAACCTGCCGGAGCACGTCCAGATCCTCCAGGCCAAGGAGGAGCTGGCCAAGATCGCCACGGCCGTCAACGAGGACCCGGAGGAGAACGTCGGCGCCTTCAAGGCCCTCGCCAAGATCGGACAGTCGCGCCTGCCCGCCGTCCAGAAGCTCACCCTCGCCACCCAGCTCGCCGTCTACAAGGACGTCATCCCGGGCTACCGCATCCGCCCCGTCGCCGAGGACGCCCCCGTCGAGAAGCTGTCCAAGGAGGTCCGCAAGCTGCGCGCCTTCGAGCAGGCCCTGGTGTCGGGCTACCAGGGCTACGTCAAGGAGCTGGCAAAGTGGGCAAAGGCCGACATCCCCGCCACCCGTAAGACGGGGCAGAGCATCTCGAGCGTCGCCATTGCCTGCGCGTGCACCCTCCTCAACGCCGTCCCGCACTTCAACTTCCGCAGCGACCTGCTCAAGATCCTCGTCGGCAAGTTGTCCAAGCGGAAGCTGGACGGCGACTACGCCAAGTGCCGCCGCGCGCTCGAGACGCTCTTCATCGAGGACGAGGAGGGCCGCCCGTCGATGGAGGCCGTCTCGCTGCTGTCCAAGATGATGAAGGCGCGCGAGTTCGCCGTCGACGAGGCCGTGCCGAACCTGTTCCTGCACCTGCGCCTGCTGTCCGAGTTCGCCGGCAAGGCGTCGCACGACCGCGTCGAGCGGCAAGACGATGCAGCGGCGCCCCCGCCGAGAAAGAGCTTCAAGAAGGAGTTCCGCACCAAGAAGGAGCGCAAGGCCCTCAAGGAGCAGAAGGCCATCCAGAAGGACATGCAGCAGGCCGACGCGCTCGTCAGCCACGAGGAGCGCGACCGCATGCAGTCCGAGACGCTCAAGCTCGTCTTTGCCAGCTACTTCCGCATCCTCAAGCTGCGCGTCCCGCACCTGATGGGCGCCGTGCTCGAGGGTCTGGCCAAGTACGCCCACCTGATCAACCAGGACTTCTTCGGAGACTTGCTCGAAGCTTTGAAGGATCTCATCCGCCACGCCCAGGAGGACGCCGAGGGAGACGCCGAACCGTCCCCCGAAGAAGCCGCCGCCGCCGCTGCCGAGGCAGACGACGATGACGACGGCCCCGCCCGCAACACGACCCGTGAAGCCCTCCTCTGCACAGTGACGGCCTTCGCGCTGCTCGCAGGCCAGGACGCGCACAACTCCCGCGCTGCGCTGCACCTCGACCTCTCCCACTTCGTGACCCACCTCTTCACCTCCCTCCCAGCCCTCTCCCTGAACCCGGACCTGGAGCTGACGTCCAAATCCCTGCACATCCGCCCGGGCGCCACAAAAGACAACCGCGTCAACCTGCAGACCACGACCGTCCTGCTCCTCCGCTGCCTGACGGCCGTCCTCCTGCCCGCCTACCAGATACGCTCCGTCCCGCCCCTGCGGCTGGCCGCCTTCTCCAAGCAGCTCATGTCCACGGCGCTGCACACGCCGGACAAGTCGACGCAGGCGGTGCTGGCGCTGCTGCAGGACGTGGTGCACACGCACGGCAAGAAGATCAGCGCGCTGTGGCGCACCGAGGAGAGGAAGGGCGACGGCATGTACAACGCCCTGAGCGACAGCGTGGAGGGCAGCAACCCGTTCGCGACGACCGTGTGGGAGGGCGAGCTGCTGCGGCGACACTTTTCGCCCAAGGTTAGAGAGGGTGTAAAGTTGTTAGAAAAGAGCATCGGGAACGCTTAATTTACAGCATATAAGGAGTTGGGAAATAAAATGGGAGTTTTGTGCAATTATCAATTCTGGACATTGGCGGTACCTCCATTTCCTGAGTTCAGTTTGGGGGAATTTATATGCTAATCACCATGAATCGTCCGCTACCGAGCCCCATTCGCAAGATGCATTTGTGTGAAATCCATTGATTGACTATCTAAGTACCTAGCCGGTGGTTGTCTGTCATCCTCGAGCAAAAGCAACAACCAGTTTGCCGAGATGTTCTTCTCTAGACGCAAACGGCCTGTCAAACTTTGAGGACGCCAGCACGTTCCAATTATCGGTGTGGTGTATCCTTCATCCTGCGTTACTTCCTTATTCCGTTCCCACCAAGTTTTCCGTCTGCATTCCGCGTGTCTGCATAGTAGAAGGATCTAGTCTTTTTCCAGCTTCTCCAAGTATCGTCGCCGGAAGGCATTATTAGGGAGAGTGGAGAGACATGCCTTCTCGATCTGGACACATTTCTCATCGTAACTTCACGGTAGAGCCTCGACCGTTCAGTGACCGTTGGCGGAGCCTCTGCTCGTATAATAAAACAAAACAAGGAAAGCTGATTGACCGTGGCCCAGACAAGTCGATGTGTCGAAGACCGGTCTGGCATATCAGACGAATGATTTCAGTCAGCCCAGATCGAGGCTCCGAGGCCTCGGGGACCACCCGAAGTCAGTTTGGAGCTTCCTATCTGTGCATTGATTCTGGACGCCCACGGGATAACGTTGTAAGCATCATCCGGCTCAGGAACGAGCGCAGGAACGGCGCCGAACGAGAGCGGGTATCTCTCCACGGCCTTTCGAAGAATGGGGCAGTCGCCGAGAGGGTGGTCCTGAAGAATGACATTGAGTGCGAACTTGCGGGAAGCTGCCTCAGGGTTCAGATCGGAAATGTCACTATCCCCATCAACATCTATGTTGAATCTCGAGGCTCCAAGGCCCCGGACAGGACGGGCACGCTTGGGACACTTGCAGGGCGTGTTTTCGACAATGTTCTTGATCTCGTTGACTGTGCTCTGAGCGATGGGTTCCCGATTCTCAGCCTCCAGGTTCGGACTGATATCAACAGGCTCTTGAGACTCCAGCATAAGCTGCACAGATTGTTCGTTCGTGGCGGCCATCATGGCTTGGAGTTCTTCCGGAGGGGGAAGCGACTTTCCAGCCTCAAGTTCAAGGAAGGCCCAGAGAGAAGTTCCAATTTTGGCCTGTTCGTGGCCCTCGTCAGGGACGACATTGGGGATCACCATGTTGTTGGGGTCCTGAATTGACTGAGGCTCCGCCAGATCGATGAGAAGATCCGAAGCCTCCTCATTCGCGGTAGAGGCCTGGACTTGGGTCTGGGTCTGAATGTGATTCTCCGTCTGGACTTGACTCTCAGCCTTGGACTCTGTCTGCGCTTTCGCTAGGGCCTCTACCTCTTGAGCTTCATCAGAGGTGTATTCGTTTGTAGCCCACATGCTCTGCTGAAGACTGCTGTGTTTCACGGAGGGCTCCACGCCATTATGAGCAGGGCGAACGGCAGCATTGGCGACAGCGGGCGACGCAGTAGGCCGGTCGGTCTCGTGAGGGGCCGTAGAGGATGCCGGGGTCGAGATAGCGGTCTGAGCCTTGGTTCCAATCAACCATGCCTCCAGAGATGGATTGGTGGGCGTGGGCACAGAAGGCCTGTTGTTGCTCGAGGTCGCAACGGTGTTTCTCTGGGGAAGGGGACGAGCTGCTAAGAGAGTCAGCGAAGAAATGAGAATTTGTTAATGAATGACTTACTCATAGGAGAGCGAGGAACAACTGATCCCCCATGGTAATCCATTCGAGGAGCGGTGTTGACACGTCCTCCGCCTCTGGAAACAGCTCCTCCAGCTCTGGATACGCCTCGACCGCTTCTGGTAGCTCCAGGGCGTCTGGAATTAACGCCAGAGCTGAACTCCTGCTGCAGCAGCTTGGCATACTGCATTTGAGCAGTAAGGTCCGACGCCATCTTGACAGTCTTGTTAAACTCCAGAGAGTAAGTAACAGGAGGGAAAAAAGGCTAGGCGTGGAGGTTTGCGATTGTCAAGTTGGGGGCAAAATCTGGCAGAAGTCAGCTGCTGTTTAATTTGAAGAAACATATGGAGATCCTCAACAGGAATCCATGTTTTTTGGGTGAAGGAAGGGAAATGGAAATCAGGGAGAGTGTGTAAGATGTGCAAGATGTGGAAGTTGCCAAAATCAAGACTGATCGAAGCCATATCAGAGCCATATCCGCCTAAGCTGAGATCAGAATGGCAGAGTAAAATGCAAGAACGGGCAGTGGGCAGTGGGAAGAGGTCATCAATTTTAGGGGAGAGAAGATGGAAAGACGAACAATCTTTACCTTCCAAAATTGCTTGATGTTTTGGTCAGTCTGTGGAAGGCTTTCAGTTGAGGATGAAGTTGTGTTCCAGACGAACCCAGAGAAGGAAGCGTCTTGGGTGAGTCACGTCTGGACGATAGTAATTGCTGTGGAAGGGGAAGGATGAGATTGTGTTTTGAGGGGCGAAATAAGGTAGGTTAAGTAGGCAGGTTGGATGGAGGAGATGGGAAGGTTAGAAGGGAAGTAAATAAACAGACGAGCCCTTCTTAGGGACAGTGGAGAATGTTCAGAGATGGAAAGAGGCACTAAAATGTGCCTTCCTACTCTCAGGTATCAGCAAGGCTTAGTGGTGAAGCAAGAACGAGGGGCCGTAAAGGAGAGGCAGCTGTTGGTCTTGTACCTTCTCTATTAGAGAATGTTGAGGCCGGTCTGGTTGACTGGGCGAAGATTTTCAAGTTTCCACTGTTATATTGACTGTGAGAAGCGAAGAAAGAGCTAGAGACCGACTGTGTACATGCTTCTGAATGTTACAGTGCTCCTCCCAAGAAGCAGGGTGGGTGCCGTGATGAATTCAGCAATTTGTCACTGTGACTTGGAGCCAAAAGAGCATGGATAACTTGGAGAAGAATGCCACACTTGTGCCGTGAGCACATCACATTGAATTTCAATGCCTCCAAGACACAGTCTTGAAAGACTTATGTGCAGACTGATACTCTTTGCCATTGATCTTCCCGCAAGTGTCCAAGGCCGTGAGCAGCATCTATGCATCCTTTCAGGTAAAAAGTCCCAATATGTTGGTATCTTTTTGACAGCATCCATCTCCGCGTCTACTTTTCCCAGCAAGAGCTTCAGCATGAGCTTTTAAAGCTCATGCTTTTCCCGACTTCTTCGCTGGGACCATCTTTTCTTCTATCTTCAGCTGAGTCTGGCGGTAGACAACATCCTGAGCCTCGTCAATCCAGGCTATATTGACGGGTGAGACGTGCCCCTGGACATAGTCGACCAGCGCTTTCGACATCGGCGCGCCCACACGAATCCCAACAGACGAGACCCTGGGGATGCCAAGGGACGTACTGAGCTTTTCAGCGCATGGCTTCGAGTATCCCACAAGCCTCGTTGGAGGCACTGAGGACGAGCTCTTGGAGGCAACGGCGACCATTTGCGGGAGTTGGCAGTTGAACGCAGACGATTGTCCCGAGCGAGCTACAAAGATGACGGCGTACGGAGCGGAGTCGCTGGCACTTGGAGGTTCTGAGCCCTGCTGAGTGGCGGCGAGCTTCTCGAGATTGCGGGTGATGCTGGTCAGGCCGACGTCGACAAATGAGGCAATCTCCGGCGTGGGCGGGTGGCTGTTCTTCTCGACCGCCTTCGAGCCCGGCCCCTCTTCCTTTCTCTTCCTCTTGGCTGCTCTTTTGCCTTCGGAGGGCTTCACATGTCTTTGACGGTGTTGACCAAGTGGTGTCAGGAGACTATTGTTGGTCAGTAAGGCAGTCGGTGCCAGAGCCAAAAACGAGAGATCAGAAGATTGATGAGCTGGCAGACGAAACCCTCATTCTTTAGAAAAGGTTGAGATTGCAAAGGAGGAGTCATACCTGCAAAGAAGTTCAAGAATCGCGTCTTGGTCTTCAAACGAAATCTCTGGCCTGCAGTTGAATCATGTCAGCACCCGGAAACAGAGGGCTCAGGCGAGGGTCGCACCATTGTGCTGCCGAGAAAGGAGTGTCGACTGAGTACACCAGCTTTTTCCTCATAGGGGCAGCCATCATGTCCGTCTCAAGCGGCGGCTCCTTTGTTTTGTATAAGTCGGCGGTGGGGTCCTCTGTAGGGTTGGTGCTGTAAATGTTATTCGAAACTAGAGTCGTTGGCTGTGGCGGGATGAATTCTCCAACGGAGCACGAGGAGTGGCGCACGTCTGAGCTACCTCAAGTAGATCTCAGAAATCGTCGGAGAAGATCAACGGCGGGTATGATCCCAGGAGTTTACTTCTTAGTCACAGAGAACGCCGCAAGAGACCATCGGTCTAGTCCCAGGTAGCCTGCAGGCTTTGACCTATTGCCGGAGCGTTGAATGGACGCTACTATGTACTGCAAATGCAGATAATGGAGATTTTCGACAACGAACTACACGCTGCAGCTTACGGCTGTAAGCAGATAAGGAAGGCAACGGTGTTGATCAGGCTTAGAAGGTAGCGACACATGGGACAGGAGGTGACTCAAACCAAAAATAAAGATGACAGAAAAAATCAGTCGGAAAAGCGCAATGAGGCTAATTGGTCTTAGCGGCCGATACGCCGATAAGCGAGATATTAGCGTGGGCCGGCCAGGCGATCACAGGGGAGAAGAAAAAAACGAGACGAACAGACGACGAAGCTTTGACGCCTCCCAAGGAGCCACGAGAGTTGTATTTCGAGTTCGTGCCAAGCAAGTGATATTTGACTCTTGGAGGGGAAACCGGCGTCGATCTCGTGCACGTTCCGATAGCCGCTGCCAGGGCCGTCATTTGACGTCAGTCCCGGCAGATGGAGGATCGGGGTGTTGGAGTCGGGACAAATTAAGACGCAGCAGGGAACAAGGGCCACTGGACTCCGGGCCCCGCAGGAGCTCCAGGCGCTCTGGCTCACGGGGGAGGGGAGCACGGACGCCCGCGGGAGCAGGAGCCCGGTTCGAGCAAGGGGCGCCGAGAGGCCGAGTGCTACGCTGGGCGACGTGAGTAATTGACGGGACGCCGTTGGTGGGCACCCTCCGCGTATCGTCGGCGGATGGCAAAGATCGGATCGTCCTAGGTCCTGGAGGCTAGGTGGTGGTGCACTCGTTCCACGATGACCCGGGCCGAATGGCGGCCCTTTGCAAGAGACAGGAGCGTTGTGGCGCCAGAAACAACGTTTTCCAAAACTGGGAGCTTTGTGGCGAATATCCCACAAGGTTGCAAAATGTACAACGACGTTCCCATCAAGCCAGATGAGGCGCAGGGGAACGACTGCTCCTTCGAGCAATCAAGCAAGTTGGCAAGGTACCTACTCGACGAACATGTCGACCAGAAATGGATGGTATTCCACCAGGGTACCAACCTTGGTACTGAGGCAATCCAGGTAGATCTCGCCCTGCGGTTTTCCGTCACCGAGGGCTCTGCTGATTCCGTTAAGGGATATGTCATTTTACTTTCTGCCTTGCTGATTGCCTGGAGCGCCGATTGGATGGCGAATCTTGGGGCCTTCGCAAGCCAGCTCAGCCAATTCGATTAATCATCACTCACCTCTCACTTGCCCAGCTACCGCCTTTCGCAATAGGCCAATAACTGAAGAGCGCAGATGCACTGGAGAGGGGCATGTCTGACCGATGGCAGCGACTGGCTCGCACCATACCCGAATGGCTCAGCAGGCAGCCAGGCAAAATTAATGACTTGGGCTCTCTTTTTACTTTTCCCTTTGCCTTGAAGAACCAGAAAGTCTGATATCGAGCGATACGTACTGCTTGCCTCGATCTGACCAATGACAGGGGCACCATGACGCTCCAGCAACCGCCACATTACCTACCTAGGCACTCTAGGTACCAAAACCCCTGGTCCATTGACGCACAAGGTGGCAGCAAGACATTCACTCGTCATTTTCCATTTGCCTTCCAACACGCAAAAGAAACCCCGGGTTTGATGTGTGTGATGCCAAACAAAAATGCTCTTTGTTCTTTTCCAGCGCAGAGAGCTGCTGGGCCTGCCTGCTACATCCTTGTCTCGCTAATCGCCTGCCACACCTGCGAGCTGTGTGTGTGTGCCAGTGGCAGCCCGCCCGTCAGCACCGCCTAAGGCTGTCTGTGTATTTTTGGAGCGACCAGTCGCAGGCGTCCCTGCCATTGCCAACTGCCAAGCTCAGGTGAGAACATCTGCAGATGGATCTTGACAGGAAAAACAATAATGCAGAAACAGCACAGCTGACGCAGCAGGTGCTCAGACGGCTGGCTTCCAGGTTCTCATCTGAATCTCAACCAGCACAGGACCCGTCCCGTACCTGCCTCACCTCATGTCGCTCTCGCCTAATTAGGCACGCAGTACATTTGATCTTACCGTGCCAACCTGGAAGGTAAAGTACCTACCTCAAGGTACCCACCTAGGTATTGTCCAGCTACCTTCCGGACGGTGCTCCCACAGTCTCCCTCAACCTCACCTCCAGGCAAGGTAGCCACACTGCGACTGCACCGTCACCCCGCACCTTCCTGCCGCCCGCACCCACCGCCCACCGCCCACGTCCCAAACCTTCCCGCATCAACGACGACCGGAACGCGCCAGAAGAAGCTGTGAGAGCTCGAGGATCAAAAAGGTACCTCGTCCACCTCTTGCTGTCGGCCTTGCTCCTGCAGACGGGCGGGAAACAGCCGCGCAACACACCAGCAAACATCACCCTGCCTTCTTTTAATGGAAGGTCATTCGCAGACACGCCCGGACCTCTTCCAATCGCTCCGCGCTCCCGCGTCCGCGCTGATAAGCCACGGTAGGCAAAGCTCTGAGCTCCCCTGCCTTACCTACCTACCTCAGGTAGCTGACCTCATCTTCTTTTCCCCATCGCTGACCTGCTGCTTGCTACCTACCTTACCTTACCTTACCTTCCCTTACCTCATCTTCCCCATCAGCGTCTCCAAACGGGACAACCATCTTCCCCCTCCCCCTCCTAAGCTCCTGGCACAGCTCTAGTGGGTTCACACCGGCACCGCGTCTGAGTGAAAGCACCAAAAAAGGACGACGTGCAACCCCTGCACCTCCCCCAAAAAAGCCCACCTTCAACACAACTTGCCTGGTGCGTTGAACCTCAGCCTGCACGTCAGTGTCGGTATCGTCACCTCGACATCCTAGCGCCTTGTCCCAATCTTTTTTTTTGGCCTTTGCTCTTCATTTTCTAAGGCACCAAGCCACACCCAGCCTTGTCGTCTTTTTCTCTGCCGCATTCTCTTTTTCACCATCACCATCTCCACACAGCGCGCACCCTCCACCACTTGCTCCGACCAGCACTTCTGCTGCAGAGAGGGAAAAAAAACCCACATGCTAATTCTGGGCAGCTGCCGCCGAGTCGTCCCTCGAGCCAGAGTGACGTCTCTGGAGCTCCAGGACCCGCGCTGTAACTCCTCATTGCACCAGCCAAATGGACCAGCCTACAGGATCCTCGGAAGCACCAGAACGCGCGGTCTCCTCTGAGCCTAGCTCAACGAGGCCAAACCCCTTCACCGAGGGCGACGACGCCTCTCGAAAGCGACGCCGCACCTCCATGTCTGGGGGCTCCCGAAGCCGCTCCGCCGAAAGCACGAGGTCGGGGCTCGACACCTCGAGCTCCCAAGCTGCAGACGCCCTCGCCGACGATCCCCATATCCAAGACTCCGCCATGAAGATAGACACCGGCCCCTCCACCCCGCAAACCCCGGAGCTGCAGTCAACTGCCCGAGAGCCCCCGACAGAACCCCCCTCAAGCCGCGTCACGATAAACCTGCGCAATGCCGCCCAGCCGGACCCTGCGTCCTCCTCCCCCGTCTCTCCGACCCCCCAGACCTTGCCGACCCGGCCGACCGACCCTCCAGACGGCGTCAAGAAGAGCGTGGAAGACTCGGAGGAAGTCGACATGATACAGGCTCCCATAGAAATCACAGATACCCCGCCCTCCACCTCCTCGAGCATGCAGAGCCCCGAGGTTGAGGTGGTGGCTATTCCAGACGACGACCAGGATGCTCCGTTCGACGACGAGGTTAGCATCATCCGAGAAGATGCAGCCTCTTTCGACCCGACCCCCGATTTCCCATACCGCGAGAGCCACGAATCGTTGCCGGGTACAGTGACAAAACTGGTTAACTACCTCTCGTCTCGTACGTCTCACACCGGTTCCAAGCCCCTGGGCAGTTCTAACATAGTGTAGAAACACCACCCGAGGATAATGTTCTCACCTCTCTGCGCTCTTGGATGGCATCGTACGTCCGATATGTCAACAGTGTCGGCGTGAGGGCGGCATATGAGTCTCACATTGCCTATCACGACTTTTGGCACATGTTCCCAGAGATGGCCTGGATGCTGTCTAACAGAAAGTTGGTGTTACCTCTCTTGTCTTACAAAAGCTGCCAGCTTACAAGCGCTCTACAGACTACCAAATTCTCGGGACAGCCGACAAGTCATCACTGAGTTTTTCCACGCATTCTCTACAGTGGCCTCTTTCTTCGTCGAATTCGACTTCATGACTGCCCAGACGCTTCAGACATCTCCAGACACCGAGCGTCGACAGCCGGATTTCCTGCTGGGCCGCTATGTGCCGCCTTTGCTGTTTTACGCAAGAAGAGAAGACACGCGGCCCTTCAACGGGCAGTTGCCAGACGAAGAGATGCTGTGGGCACGCACCGATGTGACAGAGATGATGGAATTATTCCAGTCAGGACCCGGTAGCGTCAGAGGACTGAACAGACTGACCCAGATGCATCTCAGCAACGCCTCCAGGTATCAGAACTTGATGGATGTGATGATGCCTATCGCCAACATCACATCACTTATCCTTCAAAAAACGATGCAGGGTATCCGTCTTCAGACAACGCCGGAGAGAATTGAAACAGCAAAAGTCAGATTGGCCGAAGCTCATCTCCTGTACAACATGGTTTCGGCAGCCTTGTCCACCGCTATCGAGAAGAACGTCACGCAGCTCTCGAATGACACCGCCCAGACACTCATCACGGCTCTTTCCGAGATTCTCAAGATTTCCTTGAACGGTGACCATAAGTTGGCGATCGAACGGCTAAAGGCACATCGGCAAACCCACCCCGACTTGCCTCTCAAATTCACTTCGGAGGCCATCTCGCTGGAGTGGCGGCTTGGGGTCTTTGGGAAACTCATCACATCGAGTCAGATGCAGCTGCGCGTTATGGCCGCCTCGACCATGTGTCACGATCTGGTTACTTGTTGGAAGAAGTACAGCGACAGCGAGGACGACAATACCAAGTTTCTGACGTATGTGGCCGAGTATCTTCTTGGCACCAAGTTGGTCGACTATATTCTCGGACCAACTTGCCACCCCGAAATCACCATCGAGAGCGGCAATATTGTTGGCTTCCTGGTGGTCACGCGATTCTATCGTAACGAGCAGACTGATTTGCTTTGGCAAACGATCACGACAACGCAAGATCCGCGGATTTCAGAGGCTCTGATGCGCATGACCCAAACCATTACCAACCTCTTTCACAAGGAGGAGCTCCTCTATTTGTGCGAAAAACTGCAGAGCTTGCCGATCGAGAACTTCACCACGCCCGTACGCAATCTCTGCGATGCCATCCTTCGGAATCTGCACACAAAGTTTCAACTCACTGGGGAAACTCCGAGCATTCTTCCACTGAGCCTTTGCATCCGCCTTCTCCGAGAATCTTCCGTATACAGCTCCGAGTCGCACATTGCCCATCCCGATGTGCATCAATTTGCTATAACCAAGTTCAGGGACCTGGTCAGGGACGGACTTGACCCTGAGATCCGGAGAGAATTCTATATCGACTGCATCAGGGACATTGCCTCAAAGTCTTCCACAACGCTAGGCACACTGTGGTGTCTTTTCTCGGCTTTGAGACCCGCCGTCGCATCAGAATTGCGGGTGTTGACTGCCGAACACAATTTGACAGCTTTGCTCGTTGATGAGCTCGAGCACGCGATCGAGCAGGGGAAAGAAGCCGGATTCCCTATGGTTTTGTGCGGCCCTATTAACGCTCCCCGCAGAGACTTCATTGGGTGTGTTCTCAACTACGAGCCCGCCACAGTGACAACAGAACTTGGCCCGCGTCTCTGGGACATGCTTGTCGGCCACGGTACTGCCTGCCAGGAGGATCGGAGCGCCGGATGGGTGATCCTCAACAACGTCCCTAGAATGGCGGTCGGCAACCCCTTTCTCTCAGTCTGCTTTTCTGAGTATCTGCCAAAAGTTCCCCGCGACTGTCTCTGCGAAGGCGCCCTGCAATTCGTTAGGAGCTCTGTGCTTCCTCGCGTCAATGATATTAACGACATCATACTGGACGACGATGAAAGTCTGGCTCAGAGCGGAGTAGAGCAACTATGGCGCATGATACTAGATGCGGACAATCTGACGCTCGTGGATGCCGCCATTCAGACGCTCGTGGGTGATATCTACATCGATAGCAAGTCCATCTTGGCGTACCCGCATTACAGAGCTTGCCAGGTCCATCTTGGACTGGTCAATCGTTGCTTGAAACAAATGGAAGACGCTGCACGGCGTCTGGATGCCTTCAGCGACGAGAGCCGAAGCGGAGATGACGAGCCTATGGTGATTGTCGCCACTGAAGAGCAGTCACAGGAGCAAGAGCGCATCTTCACTCGCTCACTTGCGGTCCTCCGACATTTTTTGAGAGCTCATCAAGCCAAGGCTCATTTTTCTGCCCCCGATCTTCGTGCTCTGACTCCCGGTTCGCCGAGTGTGGCCGAGGGCGAATCTGCCGAACTTAAGTTCCAATCCTTCGACGGCAATAAGCAGACCGACATCATGCCCCTCGAAGTTGGACGCCGAAATACTGCTGCTTCTTTGCTGGCGAGCATTAGGCAAGCCACCGGCTTCGACAACTACCGAATCTACTACAGAGGACAGCCATTTGCACCCAACGAGAGCGATGTATGTCGGTCTTTGGAGGATCTCAAAATTCATGATGGCCTGATTCTGGTCAAGCGGGAAGAAAACGGCACGGCAGCGGCTAATAGGATCAAGCCGGGTGCCTCTCTCCTTGAGATCGAGATTCTGGGGCACTTCGACCAGCTATGGAACTACCTGAGCATGCAAGAAGTCCTTGCCAGAGAGGTAATTTGTTATTGTTTCATTTTCAGCTCTTGCAACTGACATGCGCGCAGATCCACGCGTTTCTGATCAAACTGCCCGCGGATTCTCACATGCTGGCCGCATTCGACTCCCCCAACACTTCCTATCAGGAGATATTCCCCCTCGGACAGCCCTTCAAATCACTTTACGCCATGTATGCGATGAAGGAGTACATGGACTCGGCTGCCCGTCGGTTGAAAGACGCCTTGCCCACCCTCTCTGACGGTGAGGATGCAGCTATCGAAAACTATCTTGATGCTCTTGTGAGAGTTCGGAAACTGATTGTTGCGGCCATTTCCGATGCTGCAATCATTGACAGTTGTGCATCCGAGACGTTGAAAAATCGCTTGACATTCAGCTTGATGAATGCTTACTTGCTGACTTTCAGAGGTGAATATTGGAGTCTGCCAAAGAGAAAGTCATCTAACCGCGTCGCAGAGCCCGAGGTCTCAGGTTTGGTTATCAAACCAAAACCTGTTGCCATTGCACCCGCAGACAGACTTGTTGAAAAGCTCACGTCGGCTGTAACTTTGCGCCGCAACGACGCTTTCGTCTCTCTCATTGCATCCGCTTTCACGGCCATTCTTCGAAGCATTGCAGTTGATCCGGCTTTCTGGTCTTCTTTTGAGACCCTGCCGAACCTTCCAGAGCTCTTTGAGACCCTCCTTCTGGACGAACCTTCCGATACAATTCGTTCCAATATCGCCAAGCTGATTGAGGAAAGAGTCATCTTTCCTGAAGAGTAAGGATCGTTCAACCCATGCCATTACAGCCTGCTGATATCAGTCGACAGATCGACCGCGGGCACCCGCTCGTTCCTCATATTTCTATGGCCAATCCTCTACGGTCTGATCCCGAAGGCCGCAGAATCACCCAAGCAATGTCAACAGGTGTTCGCCCTGTCTCGTTCTCTAATCGAAAGACTGGCCGACGATGACCCCGATGCTGTGAATATACCCGAACTGGCAAGACTTTGCGGGGATCTTTTGCTTGAACACAACTCGACTGAGGTAAGTCAGATGGACCTGCCGGTTTGGGTTGTCGACTAACAAGACAAGCGACTTGGACATTTCAGCACTGAGGATGCGGTGGCGAGCGGACTGGTCAGTCTTCTTCACAGCTGCCTCAGAGAGGAGATGGATCTAGAAGATGAATTGGCAAAGTAGGTGGATGGAAATACCAAAACTGTAACGGCGAGCGCCTAACTTTGGACACAGAAACCTAGGCAGACGGCTTTTCTGGAAACACCTTTTCCCGCCCCCTCGACAGCCAGGACTAGGTCAATCCTGCATCCTGTCGACTCACACCAGGGCCATCCTCAGCGATGTAATCTTTGAGTTGGTTCAGAACTCTGACAAAGAGTTCGATGACTTGCTCGTCGATCTGGAGAAGTTGGTGCCATTCGACGAGTTCGACAACGGTTTGTTCACCCAGTCAATCCCTGAGCAGTGCCACGGCTCATCATCTCAAGATCCATATCTCTATGACCTGCAGCAGCAATTCGATCGGATGTCGGCTGTGAGAGCTCCATGTGGCTATGCAGGTTTAAGGAATCTGTCCAACACCTGTTACCTCAATTCTCTCTTCACACAGCTCTTCATGAACACCGGCTTCCGCGAATTCATGATGGGTGCTCACGTCTCAGACGAGCGTTCTCACGACCTGCTTAGAGAGACTAGAAAGCTGTTTGCGTTTATGCAAGATAGTTGTCGCAAATTCATCGACCCTACCCTGCTCGTCGGTTCGATCAAGACATACGAGGAAACGGTCATCGACGTGCACAACCAGATGGATGTTGATGAATTCTACAACCTGCTGTTCGATCGCTGGGAAGGCCAGCTCGTGACAGCAGAGGAGAGGAAGACCTTGCGGTCGTTCTATGGCGGCCAATTGGTTCAGCAAGTTGCTTCCAAGGAGTGCGAACACATCTCAGAGCGGCTGGAGCCTTTCTCGGCCATCCAGTGTGATATCAAGGGAAAATCCACCCTACAAGACAGTCTCCAGGCTTACGTTGATGGTGAAATCATGGAAGGAGGCAAGTATCACGAGTGCACGCCTGGCACACTGTGGCTAACCGCTTCTAGACAACAAGTACAAGTGTTCGAGCTGTGACCGGCATGTGGATGCAGTGAAGAGGTCCGTTCAAATGCTAATCGGCTTATCAAAGTTACCTTTTTGCTGACAGTTTTTAAGGGCTTGCTTGAAGGACATCCCTGACAATCTGATCTTCCATCTCAAGCGATTCGATTTCAACCTACGCACTTTGATGCGCAGCAAGATCAACGACTACTTTTCGTTTCCCACCAAGATCGATATGCGGCCGTACACAATCGACCACCTTGGTTCTCCCTCCGACTCTGGGGAAGAAGACGTCTTTGAGCTAGTTGGCGTGCTTGTTCATGCCGGCACTGCAGAGTCCGGACATTACTACTCGTACATTCGAGAGCGACCAACTTCCGCTCCTTCCGAGACGTGGTATGAGTTCAACGACGATATCGTTTCCCCGTGGAATCCGGCAGATCTGGAAAAATCGACCTTTGGTGGCCCAGATGTTCCCTTCGACAACGGGGTCTCCTACGACAAGACATACAGTGCATACATGCTCTTCTACCAGCGGTCTTCGGTTGTAAAGGCGGAGCAGGACAAGTTGCAGAGCCTTGCTCTTCCGACGCCTCTGAAGGTCCAGATGCCAAATGGGGTCGCCGAGCATATCAAGGGTGAAAACACTGTCCTGCTGCGACGTCATTGTCTTTACGACCCGAGCCACTCGAAGTTCGTTCTCAAGATGTTTCAGCACGCCAGAATGCGGAATGGAGGAACCTGCTCCTCACCGCATATTGCGGAACAAAGGGCGATGTACATGTTTCTTGGTCACCTGGACCAAGTTGTCTCGCGGACCAAGGATCTCCCTGACTTTGACGATTTTCGAGACGAGATTGACCACGCCTGCGTGAGTTGCGTTAAATGCGCCTCGGACTTTTTCGAATACTTCCAGGAACGACATGAAGCTTTCCGACAACTCATTCAGAGGAACCCAGACACCAACGTCAGGTATGCGGTCGGAAGTATGTTCATCACAGCTCTGCGTAAGATCAAGAGCTCGAGTCCTGATGTCTGGAGTCTTTTGCAAGAAGAAATGAGTGAAGATCCCGTCATGGTGCAGGTTGTTCAGCTGTTCGACACCCTTTGGAGCAATTTCCATACCAATATTCGATCCTGGCCAGAAGTATTCCAGACGATTCTGGCCTTTGCCCAAATGGGACCCTTGGAGACGGCACTGCTGTTATCGGAGAACTGGTTTCTGAAAGTCTTGCGCATCGTTTTCGCCGACACCAATTTTGATATGCCTCCCTACTACATGCGGATGCTTTCAAATGTCGTCCGCCGTATTAACAATACGCGTGCGATTCAGTACGAGATGATCATCCAGCTGATCGACCACTTCATGGATCATTTGGAGGATATCCTCGATGTTAACTCCATCGTGGAAAACACCGAGACACGATTGGAAACCTACATGGAGCATCAACCTTTACGACTATGCTGGACACCAGATGAGGTGAACATTCTCGTTCACGAGTGGGGCAAGGGTGCCGGCAGCACCTTCGTCAAGAAGCTTGTCGAGCTGAACCAGGATCATCTTCACACGGCATCAATCATCCAGCGAGTGATGAGTCTCAACTCCGAGCTGGAGCAAAAGGTCTTCTTCGCCATCAAAAGTATGATCACTGGACAAATCGTGCAACACTCGGTGGCTCCGCATCTCACAGTGGCTGTCGTATTCTCCGAACAAAGCAGGAACGCCAAGTATGTTCAAGAGCTGTTCAAGCATATTGTCTTTCAATGTCGACTTTTGCAAAACTCTGAAGGCGGGGCCTTTCTCAACTTCTTCAAGTTGGCTCTCGACAGTCTGCAAAACGATGATGAGGGGGGCAAGTCTGGCCTGTATTCGATGTACATCGATTTCATCCCCGTATGGGCGCCCAGCCTTCTGGGTTACTACGATCCCGAGGTACGACGCGACACGGAAGATTTCCTGTCCATGTGGCTGTCTAGCCACGCACTGGATGGCAAGGACGACGACAAGCTGGCGGTCGCTGTGAACATGGTTGCCCGCAAGCTTGGCTACAATTGCCTGGTTTACATCAGGGACAACTTCGTGCTGAGAAGGGCACAAGTAGGCAAGCAGGCCACTGAAAGCCTGCAGAACATCATCCTAGCGTGCGAGGTGTTCTTTCAAATCGAGGCAGACGTTGAAGGGGTGCACGTCATCTCCAGGACAGAATTCCAAGAGCTTTTTCGCTGTAAGTCACTCATAGAGTTTCTCATCAGGACCAGGAGCTAATTACGAACGACGACAGCCGTAATCGAGCCACTCCGACGCATGACGGTAGAGGAAGTGGAGGACGAAGGCTCCGGTATGTCCCAAGGACTCTACAGTGACTCGGACACCATCGGCTCAGAACCATGAGGGCTGACTGAACGGCGGCCCAGACTGGGAAAACTCGTGTGCATCCTCGGAGCAGCTGGAAAGCCTGGCAGACATTAGCATGCAGGCGGCGGGCGACTTGCCAGACTCGGACCTTCATTGACGAGAACAACACAAAACCCCCATGACGACCTTATGACTACGATATTACTTGAACACTTTTCTGTTGTGCGACACGGTAGGAAACAGTCCAGCCACGCAAGGCGTCAAGGAGACGAGGAGTGTCATTTGGAACAAGGATCGGAATCAGCGACATGAAGCGCTATACAGGATGGTGGAGGTTTCTTGCATTTCAGTGGCGTGCCGGCGTTTAGGGTCCCAGAAAAGGGCGAAGGCCTCGCCGTGTCAGATTAGTGGATAATGAATAGCACAGGGATGATGATTTTCTCCCAAACCAGCCGGGCATTCAGGCAAGGTTGGTAGACGATGCGGCCGTGGGCATCGGACGGGAGCGATAGAGATAGGAATGTGAAGATCATTTCAGACACGAGCAGCGTTGACTGGTGAGGGAAAGCGGGAAACACCCGAGATGCACCTCGGTTTCTCGAAGCCCAGTGGGTCGGCAAGGTGATGATGCAAACGGTGAAGATGACGACTTCCATTATTAGACATGGAGCGCAGGTCTGCAGATTGGACGATGACGAGAGGAGCGACGGGTCACGGTGGTATCGGTGATTTCTAGCCGCCCGACTATAAGGGGACCCGTGCTAGTGATTGGAGTCGGGCAAGTAATGACATGGAGTGGGTTCTCGAGCGGAGAAGCTTCGATTGGTCCACGGAGGCAGACGGCGTGCGGAGAGGGATTCGGAGAATGAGGGGCCGGGCGGGCGGGCGGACTTATTGAGCTGAAGGATGACTAGATTGCTAGGTAAGTAGCGCACGTGGGATGAAAGACCCCTCGTTTGCTTGTTGTTTTAAAAATGGAGTTTTCGGTTCACCGTAGATCGTTTGCGCAGATCCGGGAGGGGGAATCCGGTTCGATTGGTCAATTCGCTCTTTTTCTGCGCTTACCCCCCAGAGGAGAGGATGTATGCAGGCATCTTTTTTTGGGGAGGGTATACTAGGAAAGAGAGAAGAGATTCGAAATATATTTAGAATCTGTTGCGGTCGTATGCAACGCCGCGGGCCGGCGGCATACTGCATGCTCGATGGACTGGACGGGAGAGGGTGGTGGTCTTGAATGTCGGCCGCAGTCCGAGGCCGGGGGGCGAGGAGGCCGAAAGAGACCGAGGAACGATGAGTGTGCGATGGGGGAGGGTAATGAGGTCAGGGTTTACGAGGCCGCCGCAAGTGCCGGTGAGCAGTGATGGGTTTATTTGGTGTTTTCACGGACGAATGGATGGATAGATAGATGGGCAGCAAGTTTCGAGGAGCGGGATGTCAAGGACTGGAGGACGAGTCGGATGCCGCCGGGGCCGAGCTGGATGGATTCTGGTGATGTTCGTTTGTGGCGACTGGAACTGCCGCATTCAGTGTCTCTCGATCGGGGAGGGGGAAAAGTCCACGTCCTTGGCTTCCGTTTCGCTGGGCGAAACAGAGTTGGTTGGCAGCCGGTGACGATGGGTGATGGTGTTTGGGCGAGAGGGGCTGAAGGCGGGGGAGATGTTTTGAAGATCCGGAAGATGACGAAGTGACGGCGGGAAGTGAAAAACAAAACAGACAGAACAACGACCGGAAGGGCTGGAAGATGGACGAACAGCCACAAAAGCAGGGGTTCTTTTGGGACGTTTTTGTTTTGACGGGTTTCGTGTGGGAGGCTTCAGTCTGCACTGGCGTTGTCACCGGGCGTGGCGGCGGCGTGGCGGCGTGAGGATCACCTGTTCTTGCCCGCCGGCGAGCGCGGGGGTGGATGAAGGGTGACGTGCATCAGAGTTTCAGAAGATTGGGTAAAGTGTGTACCACGCCGTTGGGACGTCGATTTGCAAGCAGAATTCGGACGAAAGAGAATTACGTGGTAGAGCGATCGATGTCGTGTGGTCGCGATCGAATCAGTGGCCTGACTGATGGTTTGGGATGACTCTTGGCATGGTTGACGGGCCAAGAAAGTAAGTGAGTGGTGAGGGGTTGGCTTCGTTTTAACGCGAGGACGAGGACGACAGCGACGACGACGGTGGATGGATCGCGATACTGAGCCAAGGAGAGGAGATGTGGCTGCTCTCACACTCGGGCAAAGTTTGTTCGGGTGTCACGCGAGGGGGACGATGGTCTTTGGCTCTTTTCTCACGGCGATGCGATTGCGATGCGATGGCGTTCTCGAACAGTTGAGGCCGTCGCCAAGTCTTGGCCGAGTTTCCGTCTCCGCCGTCGGTCTCGTCGGTCTTTCGGTCTTCTTTTCAGACCACGATCACGATCACTCTCTCCCCACGATGGATCGATAGCGTGACACCGTCTCCGAGAGGGGGTGCAATTTATCTCGAGGGCATGTCGAGACGAGAAAAAGCTTGGGTGTCTCGACGGGAAGTCTACTGGGCAACCCGGGGGGCAGATTGACGCCTGTCGCCGCAAACTCTGGGGAATTTCTCCGTCTCTGACATGTCGACTGCGGACAAATTAACGCAAAGTCTCGGTACACTGTTTTTCCCCTTGCCGCGCCCCCCCAACAGTTCGGTCGAGGCTGCCGACGTGTGAAGTAAAAGACTTAGGGCTTAGGCTTAGCCTTGCGGCTCGGCCTCGGGGCGCGCTCATCAACTTGAAATGCGGTCTTGGTGTCAAAAAAACCACTCGCCCAGGTGGTTTCTCGTTTCTGAATCAATGGTGCTGAAAGCTGCTGGGGTGACCGGTCCAGCGAGTTGGTCTTTGCGCGGGGGCTGTCGCTGTCGTTGTCGTTATCTGCTGCCGTCCAGAAGCGCGGGCCCAATGCTGGTCCCCCTCTTTTTTTCTGTCTTTCTTCTTGGTCCTGGGCCTGCCTGTCTCTCCTTCTGAAAGCTGCCAAAAGCAATCTATTTTTGACACTGGCGAGAACGGCGGGCCCGGTCATGCACGAATCCCTGCTCCCGGCACGCACGCCACACGACGTCGATCTGTACGTCGATCCCCACCGCCGTGGCCGCCCAGCCAATGACGCGGTGGTCCAGCGAGCTCGACGGCGCGGGGTGACGCTGAAAATAGCAGCGTAGCCGCCGAGAAGCCACGGGAGGAGGGGGCCGACGCTACTGCAGTCTGCAGAGAGGAAGTGGCCTGGGAAATTCTACGATTGGGCGGGCTTCGTCCGCTCACTCATTTTTAAATCTGCGGTGATCTGGATAAGCCGGGAAAATAGTCGTCGCCGTCGAGATGAGGGGGGAGCGGTCCATTCCTGATGCCATTTTTGACTACATTTCCAGGGACCGCATGCGATGTGATGAGGTGCAGTAGCTTCTTCACTTGTCTCCTCTCTGTCTAGGTAGGTAGCTTAGGTACCTAGGCAAGGCATTCTCAAATTAGGAGGTAACCCATCGAACGCGCTGCAAAGACGGCCTGGCCACCTGACCGTTCGAGGATTATCGCCGCGCCTGCTAAGGGCGAACCGGGCCAGCCCAGCGTGGAAGAGCGTCGGCTGGCCGTTTGATGACGGGCTGAGATAGATGACAGGCGGGGGCCCCCGTCGCCAGAGCACCATCGCATCACACCGTCACTACCGAATCGGCTCCTCCTGCCATGCCGTCCTCCCACTTTCCTTGGCAGGCAACCCCCCCATTCGGCCTCGTCACCACTTGCCCCAGCAGAGAACAACGAGAGGCGAGCAACAACCCGGCCCCCGACGGAAGAACATCAGAAGATCATGAAACAAAAAAAGAGAGAGAGACAGAAAGCCATTCCCACGCGCGTACGCACCACCCCTGCCCATCATCTAGAGGAGACGGGTTTCATCTTTTTTGGCGCCCAGCCTCAACGGCAGTCCACGTCTGTCAGATACGCCACGCCCGACGCCCATCAACCTTTTTTTATCCCACTTTTATTTCCTCCCCCTTACCCCTGGCACCTCACCTTACCCCGGCTGCCGGCTGTGGTGTCTCTCGTGGTGGGGTCCACACGTCCGAAGTTGTCGTCGTAGTCGTACGCCGTAGTCGTAGTCATCGTCGTCGTCGGTCTTCTTTTTTGTGCGGCGCGGCCTGACCTGGCCCACACCTCACGCTACGTACCTACCTCCTCGCAGAAGAAAGGGAGACCCGTAAGGCTGTTTTGAGTTGCATCGCAGCAAAGACGACCTTGGATAGGCCGCGCGGGGGTTCCTGCATATGAAGACTGCTTGTTTCAGATTTTTTGGCCTACCCTTTGAAGGGCAAGTGCCTCTTTGGATATATCTTCCCTTCATCTCCCCATCTCAGTGCTCTCAGATCCAAGACGAGCATCACTCTCAAACAAAGGCGTCGACGCCGGCTTAGCAATCTCTCATACGCCCCGACTTTCCCTTCAGCTCAAGCCTGGTGCTAAGAGTTATTACCACACTTTAATAACCTTTTTTTTCCCACTCTTCGATTCTGCACCTTCTCTGTCCATCAGGGCTCTTGCTTCATCGCTCGACAAGAAACACCAACAATGGCTCTCAGGGGTCGCATCTCGTCGCCGCTGGAGGCCGGCACCTCCATCCTCGACGTCCAGAACCTGCCGCCGCATCTCAATGAGGCCCTCGAGTACGCCTCCAAGCGCCTCGCCCGCAAGGCCCTCCACGTCACCCTCGTCGTCGCCAGGCGCGAGTACCAGCTGCCGGCCCTCGTCCCCTCGTCCTCCGCCCTTTCGTCTCCCACGATGTCTCCTCCCGGGTCGCCGCCGGGCTCCTCGTCGTCGCGCTTCGGCTTCGCCACCTCGCCCGTCAACTCGTTCAAGAAGCTCGTAAGGACCAACACCGGCGGGAGCATCTCGTCCGTCTCGACCGTCTCCTCGTCCGGCAGCGAGGCCCAGCGCAGCCCCGAGACTTTCACATTCACACCCTCGTTTCTCATGGACACCAATGGCCCACGTCTGAGGTGGCCGCTGTCTCCTGGAATCCCATTGTCGCCCCCGCCCATGACGCCCTCGGTTGCGTCCTCGACCATCACAGACGCCTCGGGTCCCATGTCACCCAATCCCTTTGGCATCCGTCTCATCCACGCCGACTTGCTCACGGACAAGCAAGAGAGGACGTTGCGCCAGACCATTGAGCGTGCTGAGAGGAAGTTCCGCATCGGGTAGGTTCTCCAGGTGTCCATGAGCCCGCAAACACACGACTAATGTGCCCAGAACCGAGTGGCTCCCTCCAGTAGTTGACGGCTCAGCGTGCGGTCTCACAAGCAGCTTGATCCGCCGCTCCATTGTCCAAAACGAAGTTCTTTTCGCCTCCGAGGGGCTGACTCTCGTGTCCCTGGACCGCCTGTACACCTTCAAGGCAGCTCTGTCAAGTTATTCGCGCACGAACGCCCCCCTGAGACTCGAGGACGCCGTCGACGAGTTGCGCCGCCTGATCCTCTCCCGCGCCGGGCAGAAGGTCTCCAAGTCCGATCTGCTGAGGTCATACGACTGGCTCAGCGTCAGCGACGCCGCGCTGGCCGACGTCGACAAGATGTACCGCAGAGCGTACGGCGGATCGGACCGCATCGGCGCCATCGAAGGCGTCGGCTCCGCGGCCCAGGTGGAGGAGACGATGAAGGAGCTCGAGAGGGACGTCGACGACACCATGGCCGCCGCCATGGGCACCATCAAGATCGGCAAGTCGCCCTCGCCCAAGGGCCCCGCCCTGAAGCTGCAGACCAACTTCGAGCCCAAGCCGCAGCCGCCGATGATCCAAGACGAGGTTTCGGAGGACGAGGACCTGACTGCCCGGCCCGAGCGCCAGCCAGTCTCCATCTGGAGCCCCGTTTCCATCGCCGAGGTCCTGCACGAGGACCGGGTGGTGGAAGACCGGCAGAGACTCGGCCCAATGACACCGAACGGGTACGACGACATCTCGCCCATCACCAGAGGCGAGTGGGGGTTCCTCATGGGCCCCAGCGGAGTGAGCGGCGGCCGGACGGCGCCGGTCGTGACCTTCTGAGGACGATTTGCATTTTAGATGTCAGACGGGTTCGGGACCTGCTTCTGTATGATAGTTTTCTTTTTCTTTCTTCTTGGTCATGACTTGACGAGCAAAGTTTTGGGATACCACGGTCGCGGTGCCAGTCATCGCTGTACACTAGCTGCATCATTAAACAAAAACGAATGGAAATGCCATAACAATTTGGGTATCATAATCTTGTCCGTTTCTACCAACCGTACCGGTTCGATGCCTCCTTCCTGTTGTTCTTGCCCTGGGCGAAGCTGTCCTCGAGGGCCTCGCGCTGGTTCTGCACTGCGTTGACCAGCTGCCGCAGGTTGTGCTTGCCCGGCGCGATGGAACGCACGGGGTTGTGGATCTGCTGCTGGCCCGCCGCCCGGAGCTCCTCGTTGTGCTTGTACTCTTCGTCCGTGTTAAAGTTGATGACCCTCGACGCCGTCTGCGGGGCGCCGCCGCCCTTCTGCCTTCCGAAAAGCTCGCGCCTCGCCGCCGCCGACAGGTTCAAGTCGTCGGCGATGTGGTCGAGCGAGTTGGAGCTGTTGGGCGCCGTCGTCGGGGCCGGGTAGCTCGCGTGCGAGGCGTAGTCTGCGTAGCCATTCGAATCCTCCGCCGCTGGTGCCGTCTCGAAGAGCGGTTCGTATGCGCCGCTGTTGCTGGCTGCCGCTTCTGCTGCTGTCTCCTCCGGCTCTATCGAGAAGAGAGAAACCTTCTTGGGTGCGGGCGCCGGCGCGGGTGCTGCTGGTGGAGCCGTTTCCTTCGCCACTGGTTCTTGAGGTTTTGCGGCTTGCGCGGTTGGTGTGGCGGCCGCCGTCTTCTTCTTTGGCTTGCGAGCGACCGACAGAGGTCTGAACATCATCGGCTTCCCGACCAGCTTCACCTCGTCCGCCGGCTTCATGCCCTCCGGTATCGTCGGCTGCGGCGCTGCCTTTGGCGCTGGGAGACCGAGACCACCGTCACCCCCGGAAGACCCCTCGCCATCTCCCCTTTCGCGACTGAAGCCGGGCTCGGCTCCGGTCTTGAGCTGGAACACTGGGCGTGCCGAAGTACTGCTGCTGCTTTTACTTTGCGCCGCAGCCTTCGCGGCGTTCTTGGGCGGCGGAAGGAACGAGTTGAAGCCGCTGAAGAGTCCGCTCTTTCCGGTGCGCGCGCGCTTCGCCGGTGGTTCGTCGCTGGAGGGCTTGGGTTCTTCGGATTGTGTCGAGGGCAGACTGACGACGATCTTGCCCGGGTTCGATCGGTCGACGACTTTCTGGAAGGGTTTCTTCGCGGTGGATGCGGCGGGCTTCGCAATGGTCGGCTTCGGGGGCGCCTCGTCCTCGGAGCCCGAGGATTCGGAGTAGTCGACCAGGCCCATTTTGATTGAATCAATGTGTGGTTTTGGTTGATGTGATGATGGTGTGACGATCAGATACTGATCGACTTGTTTGATGGAAGTTCAGGTCGCACCGCCACACCTGCATGCAAGGCTGGGCAAAGACTTGTGGGCCGGGATGGGATGACGCACGAGCCACATCTCCCACCTGGCTGTTTCACAAGGCTGAGGAAGGCACAACACTGCGCAGTTACCCCTCGACAACTCACTGCTGCGCCTACCTTTCACTGCAACTTTTTTCGGGGTTTGTGAGCTGTGCTCGCAATCATGTTCTTTGTTAGATCGTGGACGTAGATTCCATTGATCCGATCTCTTTTGGCATGGTCCCTTACTGAACATTCCTTTCATCCCCGGTGACCGGTCGCGCCCCTGCCCACGATGTCGGTCATCCAGAATGAAGAGTAGGTGTACCTCGGCTATCGCCATGAACACCCATTGCTGACGTGTTTGGCCCCCAGACTGGTCGCGTATCAGCTGCGCTGCGGCTACCTTACAGAAATCGCTGATGGAGTTGGCGAACGCCTGATTACCCTTAACGAGGGCTTCATGAACTCGTCAGCTTTCAAGGCCGTCGCATGGCAGGCGAACCCAGACCTCGTCAAGCGATGCTACTCCCCTCCGATCCCGACCGCGATAGCCTCCGAATACTTCCAAGCCCCGCGACAGGCGGGCGTGACCCTCGAGGATGAACCCGACGAGACGGGGATGCTGACTGGAGGAGGCACGGATACGCTGGGTCCTGGTCTGGCTACTAGGCGGAGAAGACGACGGGAGACCCTCGAAGATGACGACAGTAGCGATCTTAGTGATGAAAGCGACGATGATGACCCAAGCCAGCGTGCAGCTCAGCAGATCAAGTTCGCCAAGATGCCCGTCAGATCGAGGGCCGGTTCAAGCCCAATTCAGTCGTCTCACATCAAGCAGTCTCCCGCCATGTCCCCCCGTGCAGCCCCGGGAGCGCGGCGAGGCTCACAGTCAGCATTGGAGATTGTCAAGGAGAGAGCGCGGAGAGATACTGTTACAAGCAGCGAGGTTTCGTCCGAAAACGAATTCGACGCGTCTGGGTTCCACAGGCAGAGAGAGGCTGCAAGAGCTGCCGCCAAATCCGTCAGGCTTCAGGCCAGGATCATGGAGGAGCCGAGCCTCGGAATCAAGCGGGCGGGAACGGAGTTGCTCCCGGAAGAGGAAGATGATTCGGACGGATCGGACATGTCTGGTGCGTACGTCGAAAGTATCGACTCGGCATCTATCCTCGACGCGGTTGAGAACCCGGATCCTCCCCCGCATAAGCAGGTTGTTGGCACACCCCCTCGGGAGTTTACGAGAACATCTACGATTCGCAAGTCACAGGCGCCACCTAGGATCCTCCAGGCGCTGCCGCCGCCGCGTCCGATGAGCACCATTCGACCCATGAGCATGATTCAGCCCAAGAGTTTGCTGTCTGCGGCTTTAAAGGCAAGAAAGACCAAGCCCAAGGTTCCTTTTGAGAATTTCGCAGCACTTTCTGGGCAGGGCGAGAACAACCCAATCGCTGTTCGCATATATCCCGCATTCTCAGATGACCCCGAGAAACCGTACGATGTTCCCATTCGACGAATGGTACACCACGGCGAAGGTGGTGACCGACCCGTGACGGTGGCTGACCTAATCGGTCTCGCGCTTTGGAGATACAATGAGGAGAAGCGGCAGCCGCCAGTGCCCGCTGACAAGACGAACATCAACTGGTGGACTCTTAGAATGGTGGAGGAGGACGGCGAAGTCGACGACGACTTCCCGCCCTTTGAGCGTACCAAGGCGTTGACGTCTTTCACAACAGCGAACAATCGTGCGGCGGGACGAATGCGCGCCAATTCCAAGACTCACGACAACTTTGGCTTGGTCATGGCCTCCCAGGCCGAGTTCAATGAGAACCAGAGCATCACTCCGCAAGAAGAAGAGGAGGCAGCAGCAGAGGAAGAGCCAGACGAGGACCTCACTCCTCGCAACACACCCCAGCCCAACCTGCACCAGTTCATGCCGGTGGCTTCAGAGCCTCGCCCGAACCCCGTCACGAACACTACCTATCGTCAACAGCATAGTATGTTCGCCGACGCACCTCAGGCGCCTGCCGCGGCACCCAATACCAGTCGAGGTCAACAGAAGCTTTTGCGCGTGCATCTGCACTCGACGGATGTGGCTCCCGGCCAGTTGGTTACCTTGGACACCACGACAGAGACGTACATGGCCGAGGTCTTGGACATGGTATGTCGCAAGAGACAGCTGGACAAGGCCAATCACGTCCTCAAAATGCCCGGCGGAGGCCCTGTGATCTTGCTCGATACCAAGGTCCAGGCGATTGGCAGCCTCTCGGATCTGGAGTTGCACCGGAGACGCTTCGCCACGGACGGCCCGCTTGCCCTGACAGGCTCGCCTGGCAGCTCCTCGCCGAAGCTTCTTCCATTCGTGGACGGACAGCCAGGGCGCAAGGCGAAGAAGACGCACATCATGGGCAGCCACCCGCTCGCTCAGGAGGCGATCAAGCAGGCGGAGCTCACGAGCGCGTACCACAAGTCATGGGTCGTTTGGCGCTTGCGCACAGTTCGGATGATTACGCAGTCGGAAAAGCGATTCGAAATTGACGGCGAGTACGTGCACATCAAGCCGACAACGAGGGATTCCAAGACGACGACTGCGCACATATCTCAGGTTATCGGATGCAAGGTGTCAAGCAAGCATCCAAACCAGTTCAAGGTATGTTACAGACAGGTTGCGGAGCAAGATCTTGTTTCTGGTCACATGCTGACAACTGGTGTACTACAGCTCTTCATTTACCGCGACACGGAGAGTAAGCGCTACGACTTCGAGGCCAAGTCGGTCGAGGAAGCGCATGAGATCGTCAACGAGCTGCGGAAGGGTGTATCTCAAGTCATGGGCTAAGGCTCCCCCGAAGTGCCGGCATGAACATACGTCGCGACTTGACGTCGGAGCGCATCACGGATGCGCTGTTATTGTCTCCGCCACACACACGAGGGCCCACGCCACGTATTCACCGCCACAGCCGAACACCGGCACTCGATTCAGTGACGTCTCCATCGGTCTGGCTGTGCGGGAGTCGCGGTCAACAAGCTGACGGGGGAAGGTCCCACCGTAATGCTGACATGGCCGGATTTCGGTTGGGCAGGAAGAATTCGCCCCCCCCTGTTGCAGCAGCCATCTGCTGGTAGGAGGATTACGCGTCACCAAGCTGCTGGCTGCTTATTTTGGGAAGTGGGCTACGCCTCCATGACGGAGGGTCGAGAATTATGTAATATACCAAGTCGGAGTGAACGGGGCCGACTAGGCCCCCGGCAGGAGGCCTGCCTTGGGGAGGCAGGCGACTGGCAAACAGGGAAAACAGGCACGAGCAAACACAGCGCTCAGCACACCACTTTTTTTGGGGGGAGAGGGAGTGCGCTGTGGGGTACATGTCCAATTAAGGTTCGCATCCTGGCTCCTGCGTCATGCAGATCAATGCGATTGGAGCCGCGGGCCGGGCTGCTTGGCGCCGCGGTCGCGCTCCCTACCTGAGTCGGGCTGGGCAATTACTAGGCACTCTCGGTTGAGGGGTTGGACACCGACAAGCCGCTTGGATGCTGGGGGGCAGCAGCTGCAGCAGGGAGAGCGTGATGGCACGATGGATGAGCGAGATGAGGCAATGAGAGAGAAGAAATGGGGATTGTCAGCTGCATGAGCTGACTTTGCATCTCTCCCCGCCTTGTACCCCCGGCCGAGACAGCTGCACTACGGATAAATACAATGACATTGAACATTGAGACGATATGTATGCTAGGGGCTGACGGTGTGCGTGTTCGTCCATCCATCAAGATCGGTCCTCTGCGGATAACTCCCATTGTGCACAATCGGTCAGTGATGATCTCCGACCCAGAATCATCCGAGGTAGACACTCTGTACGGTGGGACGATTTGTGGGACGTGGGCGTCGGGGTGATGCTGCGTTTCCCCGATGTCGCCCACTACCCTCGCTGACGGATGGGTGTATATCTCCTTCATACAATGTTTACTGCTCAGGGTCCAGGTTCCACGGATTGTGTCTTTTTGCATGCGCCGCTCTCAATGTCTCAAAAGACGTGTTCCACGAGGAGTTACCCGAGTCAGGTAAATTCCAGAGATGCGTTGAATCACGAACGGCCTTGGACCAAACGGACGCGGGCCCGGTGGCAATTTGAGAGACTGTGAGGCGTTGAAAAGAGATGATATACTGCATAGACCTCACCTTAATCCGAAGTAACCTGAGCGGGTTTTGCTCCGTCTGGGATGTTGGATGGGATTCGTCTAGTGACACCCCGACAGAACGGCCGGCGCGAGAGATTCGAAACAGGCCGGTGGCACACGGGTGCTCGACACATTGGCCGCCCGTGACGCAATCAATCCAGCGTTTGACAACGAAAGAGAATACGGGCAGCGTTTGTCTTGCGGTGGCCTTGCCTGCGCTTCCGCGCGTTTGCCCCAAGGCTGAGCTGATCTGAAGGCGCACAGGATGGTAATCCCTAACTCCGTCAGATTTGCTGACAGGAAGTGCCTGTCGTTGGTACGTATAGCGTTCGATGACTATTCCTCCGAGCGTCCGTCGCAAAAAGGTGCATGGGAACTTGCGACGGCGGATGCAAAAGGGAACGCCACTGTGCTTCGCGTCCGTCCGCCTATCCGTCTGATCTGATTTTCATCTTCAGATGCCCTTGCCGCGACAGGCAAAAGTCCCACGGGCATGGAGGCCAAGCTGCAATACCAAGCGCTTCCAAGAAGCTCCAGACCACTCCCAATCACACAACTCTCACGGGGGCAGAAGCAAGGGGACCCCCGTTCCCCGCCATTCGATTCAGTGTTCCAACCCGATGTGCATGCTCTGCAACGCTGCTCCACCCCCCTCAACCGAGAGGAGTAAGTGGTAGTACGACCAAGGTTGAAGCAGCAATCAATCAGCCGGTGCCCGAAACAGCAGGAAGAGGTTCTTCTGTTTGGACTGCAGTGGCCGTCACTCTGGTGATCCAACGGGTGGCTGTCGTTTGTCGGAGTCGCCTTGGTGGTTGTCGGACGGACTGGAGCGACCGACCATACAGGCGGTGCCTGTCACCGGTACGTCATTCGCATAATCCTCGCGTCGGGTGTCGAGGCGGATGGTTATGTCACTCGTAGTTCGCCTGGCTTTCATTTGGAATCGGAAAGAGTCGTAATTCGAGGGATCCAGGTTTGACGACAGTTCCAAGCGACAGGAGGGTTTGGTTTGACACTTTGACCGAACTTCTCGTCAGTGCCCTGCGTTAGGCGCAGCCGAAAGTTTGCTGGTCTCTTCGAGTTGGGTTGTCTTTACTCGCGGCACCCAGCTGACAATCGCCCGCCCTCTCCCATGTCATCAGCTGGCGGTCAGGCAGGGCTCAGCTGTCGCTCTCTGCATGGAGAAGGACCCGTTGAATTGGGTCGATCCGGAGGACACCGACCGGCCGACCATCGGTAGGATTGTACCCGTAGCTTTGCCTCCCAGGCAAACGGAGAACGGAGCCTTCCTTGAGATGCCGCTCGCCTGCTAACAGCTCCCGAAGGAATAATGATGGGGGACTTGAAACTGGGTCGAATCAAGTAGGATCTTGCGCTGAAGACGGGCGTATTGCCTTGCCAACTTCAAACCGTTTCTTATTCGGAGTAGCTCTCTGAGAGCTATCCCTTTTGCCCTGTTTCATAAGCGCTGTAAGGGGTGGGTGTGCGGGTGGAAACGACGCAACTTGGAGCCTCGCTATTGGGTTGTGCGGTACGAGGCCGCATGGGAAAAGGTATCCATCCGGATGTGTGAACTGGCAGAAACAACGAGAATGGTGAATGGCTGCAAGAGAGAGAAAGAGACCGCCAGAGACAGTGCAGAGACAGAGACAGGCGGCCCTGGTTTCCAGGTTCTCCAACGCCCTGACCCGCCCCTGCCTCCTTCCCCTGGCTCTGGCCAATGAGATACGCCTGTCGTCTCCACCTCCTGTCGATCGCCCTCCCTCTCGCCTCCGCCGCGCCGCGCCCCAGTCCTTGGCTCCCATGGTATCATGGAGCCATTCAACCATGCATGTTTTTCTCCCCTTCCCTTACTTTCGAACGTGGCTCCGTATTTCGGCACTCGCCAGTAATTTTCGTTTTCCGTTCGTCATCTGGACAGAAACTCCGTAATGATGTAACGGCACGACATGATTGGGAACACCGAGCCTCGCAGGCTTACGGCTTTCACTGCCTCTCCCCTCGTCCGAATTCTCCATCCTATTGACTCTCTTTCTCCGGTATTGATGTACGTCAATCGTCCCAAGTGGATGATGTGGGCTGCGGGAAGTTTGTACCTCTTCGCGCACACGGAGAGAGAGTTACAGTTACACACACCCCGGGCCTGGGAATCTTTTAGGCACCGCGTGGCTTTGCTACCCGTGCGTTTATTTGCCTGGCCTGCTACTATCTTGGGAGTATACATGCTCGATCCACGTAATTAGTCTCAACTCGAGCCCTTCTCTGCGCAACCTCTGGAACGACCGTTGGCCCGCGCCACCATTGTTGAGCGTGTACCTTCTTTGCAGTGCAGCACCAACGGCCCACCTTGCTAGATGCAAACGAAGAGGGCTCGGGCTACCTCAAACCAAAGCAGGCTAGGCTAGCGTTGTGTCCCGTTGAGGGGCTTCGGATTCTTTCCTTTCGCCTTCTCGGGATCGTTCTGTGGGCTGTGGCTTTTCGCCTTCTCTCGGCAGCTGTGGAGCTGCAGATGGATGCTTCGCATGGTCGTCGCCTCGCTGGCCGGAATGACGAGCATGAACTGAGCTCTTGAGTTGTCGCTGGTCTTCCGCTGCCGCGGCACTCATCATATCGCGGGACCGTGAAGAACAAAGTCACGGCTCATGGTCCCCGGCGACTTTCGTCTCAGATGTTACAGACTGCTGGCTTCAAGGCGAGCACCCCAGCCACAGCCTGCCGTCCAACCAAAAGAACACCCAGCTCTGGAGGACTGCATATGTTACCGCGGGGATGACGTGAGGGTGTGGGTCCTCCTCCCTTTCGCCCTTCCCGCCTCGCCCTCCTCCACTTGCCAGTCACTACACTACACTACGCGAGTAGTATACATGCGGACATGGGGGTGGACACCGCTCGGTAGTACCAAGGCTGAGAGTGACGGTACGTAGCCCCGGCGTGTCTCTGTCGTCCCAGTCCCCGTCCACGTCTCGGAGTGCCACCCGCGGTCCGCTAGACTGTCTTTCGCTCCTCGCCCTCCCAGGGGTGGAGGACCGGTACACACGTACAACACGCCAAGGATGTGCCCAGCATTGTGGAGGATTCGGGCGGTGGTGCCTGGCCTCTCCTCGGCAGCGAACAGAAGGACGAGGAGCAGTCAAGGGGGGTGTGCGTGGAGGAGAGACGCATGGGAGGTAGCAGAGAGGTAAACCGTCTTCTTCCCCCTTGGCATCGAACCGCCCGTCGAAAGATATATAAGACTCTCTTCCGTAAGCTCTCGTCTCCTGCTCCCTTTCCTCCACTCTACCAATCAACCCAGCTGTAGTCTATCCATTCGAATATCGAATTCCATCACTCTCTAATCACCAACTTAAAACCTTTCCTACAACAACCACCACATACCCAACTCAGCCAAAATGCGTTTCTCCGCCGCTTCCGTTGTTGCCTTCGCCGCCCTGGCTGCTGTAAGTTCACCACGTACAGCCTTTCATACAACAGACAACTAACTCCCTCGACAGGCCCAGGACCCCATCCCCACCGTCACCGTCACCACCCCCACGCTCAGCGTCCCTGGTGCCACTGATGTCAGCTCCATCCTGAACAGCGTCTCCAGCGCCGTCCAGAGCGAAATCAACGGCGCTTCTTCCGCCGCCACCTCCGCCGCCGGCGCCGCCTCCTCCCTCATCTCCTCCATCCAAGGCGACGCCTCTTCCCGCGTCGCCTCCCTGAGCAACGCCCTGTCCACCGCCGACGCCTCCGCCTCCGCCAGCATCTCCGGCGCCATCAGCTCCATCACCGAGGCCGCCGGCTCCGCCGCCTCGTCCGCCACCGGTGCTGAGGCCAGCGGCACCACCGGCACTGACACCGGTGCTGCCCCCGCCCAGACCGCCGCCGTCGCCCTCGGCGCCCTCTTCGGTGGTGCCGCCGTCCTTGCCAACCTGTAAATTACGGGTTTCTCGACACGACATTCACACGAAAAGGCCAACGGCCAAAACCTTTTTATTATGCGCCAAGGGTGATTTAGCGGAAACGATCGGCAATTCGGTGTGGTAATGGATATTACACAGCATTGTTTGGGGACTTCTTTTCGGGACTGGATCAGAGATATTATGATGTAATACCAGTACGACTTTGTACATCAAATGAACACTACCGTACATTTTGAACGTTTGTGGCTTCGACGTGAAATGCTGCGGTGATGTGATGCTTCATCGGGCGAATCATGAATTCTGCCTGAATTGGGCTTTGTGCTTGGCCCGTCATCGAGATCTGCGGAAATAGCAAGCATGGTCCGTCAAAAGCGCCTTGGCCCCTCCCCCGTAGCTTGGCGCCGGGTAAGTGTGCCATGGGAACAAGCTTGGGTGGGAAATGGGCGGTTTTGCCACATCCCTTGCGTGGGCAATGATGCTTTCGCTTAACAGACCATGGAAAGGCAACAGGTCACGCTTGTGTCCTGGCGCCAGACTTCGCATCCCCAGCCGGGTCTTCGTCCGGTTGGAGACGTGGTAACCAGGCCCGTCTCTCAACTGGCCAACATGGGGTAGGTAATGCGTAGCCAGGTCCAGCCACATCGGCTGCGCCAACCCGGATTGCTTCACCCAGCGTTTCACGGTATACGAAAAGCAAAATGGAACATACGATCGTGTTTGAATATGACAATTCCCAGGGCTGGCGAGACAGCCCAAGCCATCCCATCTCATCGCCCCTCCTGGTTGCGCCTGTAAAAGAAGTAGTGGTCGAAAAGGGCACCGTTATGCCTTCGACCGGGTATCTGCCCATAACTTGTCGATAATCTGGAAAATCGCCGTAATGTCCTTCATGAAGGCGTCGTCGACCTGCCCGCCGAGCTTCTGCTGCATCTTGTCCGGGTGCCAGCGCACTCGCTCCTCGCGCAGCTTCGCGGCGAACTCCTTCTCCCCGATCTCCTCCACCGCCAGCCCGTTGACGATGAACCGGCGGACTTCCTTTTCGTCAATGTCTCCGCGCCGCCCGCTCTCGACGGGCCAGGGTATGCTGTCAACGTCGCCGGACCAGTCCGACCAGGCCTGTGCGTAATCCTCCCAGAGCGACGCCCACATCTTCTTCTTGCGACGCTCCTCCCCGCGGCGGAGGCTGCGCTCCATATCCTCCTGCAACTTCCTGTTCCTCTTCTCCTCCTCGGACTTTCGTTTCCGCGCCTCTTCTCGGCGGGCCCTCTCCTCCAGGAGGCCCTGGTGTGTCTTCTCCCACATCCGCTGCCTCACGTGTGTGGCGTACTCTTCGTCCGTCATGCGCTCCAGCTCGCCCCGAGGCCCGGCCCGCTCGTTGGAGTAGACGTGTATCGGCTGTCCGTAGACGCCCTCCCAGTATGCCGCGCCCTCGTCGTCCGCCATCGCATCGAAGAGTGATTCGCGAAAGGCAGCGTCTGGGTCGAGGGCCTCACGTTCGTAGGGGTTCGGGGGCGTCGGTGACCGTGACCGTCGGCGGTGTCGACGGTGGTGGCGCCGGTGTGAGCGCGACTCGTCATCTTCGTGGTCGCGGCCGCGGTCGCGGTCGCGGTCGCGATGGCGATGTGATCCTGATTTCGAGTGTTTCGACTTTAGTCGGATCCGCGACGACCTGGGCCGCAGGGTATCCTCGTCATCGGCCGCCGCCCGTTTTCGCGGCTCCGTCTCTTCAACCATGCTGTGCTTCTTGGGCTCCGGTGCAGGTTCGCGGCTCTCGTCCGGATTTATCGAAGAGAGAATATGCCGCCGTCGCGGCGAAGGGGGCGGGCTCGTCATCGCGCGCGTCGCATGGGCGGCCAAGGACGGCGTGTCGTCAAAATGCCAGTTCTCGAGGAGAGTGCGATTAAGGTTTGACAAGAAAGATGTTGGAGGGGTCGTCCTGGAATGGACTTGACGTCGTAGGTTTTGGCTTATCTTATCTTGCGGCGTGGATGGTTTCCTGGATGCGGGGCTTGGCATTGATGGTGCCTGGGTCATTCCTGCGAGATAAGGTTATGTCCACCAGCAACGCCAGCCCCCAACCAGCCAGGTACATTCTTCATGTACCTATCTTGAGGCTCAACGAACTGCAACGTCGTCTGATAAGGCGCCATGTGCCGGTCGCCGGACGGGTACTAGTCTGGGGCCTTGTGCTGAGGTCGTACTCCTCTTGTCTCTCGCGATGCCGCATTTGGAGACTCGTCAACCCCTTTTGACGATTTCTGTGGGAAGTGTCTCTCCAGCTTGATCGCTGACATGGAACACTAGACGGACTAAGTGTTCTACCCAGGGAATATTGCACCAGGCCTCCGGAGATCATGGTGCAGATCAAAATGCAATTCCGCCGGCATTGGCTCCCTGCTTAAAGGGAGACGATGATACGACGGCCAGCCAAATATTTGTTCAGCTGTTCAACTCGACCGAACAGTTCCCTATTAGACCCAGTAGGACTCGATTGCATACCTAGTCTGCCTATCACAAGCTCCTCACGGGTTCCAAGGCAAGAGGATGGCAACGCTCCTTTCAAAAGACAGTAAAAAAAACAACGATGTTCAATGTCATTATTTCTCCATCCCTACCGTCCGTCATCATTCTTACTATCTCTACCTGACCCTCGCTCAGCATCAGCCGTTTTCAGCGCCTTAGAAGTCCCTTGGAGCCAGTCTTTCCACCTCTCTGTCGTTTTTGAACGCGATCGATCATTGGATATAGTTACCCACGAAAATTATGATGAATGGATTGACGTAACCGCAGCTTCTCCAAGAGATCCTTCAATCGAGCCATCGTAGTCTCACTAGCTTCTGCGAGCATCTGCTCTCCCGCTTTCTTCATGATACCCTGATGTCCGGAATTCAACGGGAGTGCCTTGCCGGTCATTTGATAGTAGAATGTCAACAGTCTGTTGCGAGCGGGACAGCAGGGCTCGCTTGTCGACACGACTGAGATGCTCTTTCGAAACAAGTTGGGGGCTCCCTCGCGAGGTGGCACAATGCCAAGCTCAGTGGCATCTTTGCACAAGCGGATTTCCTTGCGGGCTAGAAGCTGCAAACCGACCATTGTAGTTGCGCAGTGGCAAGTGCCCTCGAAGAAGGTCGAGTCGAAGTCGTAGTCAGGGGCGCCTGCGTCGTTGTCTCTGCGTCTCTGTCTGATCCAGTTCATGATGAGGTTCTGATCCTCTATCGATAAGACCTGACCTTTATCGTCCTTCAAAGACCGTAGGAGCTCCGTGATTGGCAGCATATCGCGATCTTCAGGATTCTTGAGTTCTAGTAGATGGAAGTCAACCTTTGAGATGAAGTCCAGTACTAGTGGTCTTCTTGCACTCGTCCGGCTAATTCTAGACCCATCGAAATAAGCAACCGCTGCAGAATGTCGCGTGAGGAACCTCAGGTAAAATCCCGCCGCTTCTGCCCAGCTTTTTCTGGACAATTCGTCGATTGCCCGAAGCTCGGCGTCAGGTTCCCCACTGTCGTCTTTGTCCTTGATGTATTCGTCGTATAATAGCGACGAGTGGTGTACACTTTTACTGTCTTTAAGTTTGTAGCCTCGTGCGATCGATCTTAAGTGAACGGGTAACACAGTCTTGTGGAACATGGAGCAGAATTCATCCAGTTTCGTCATCCATTTTTCAGCGCCAGAAAGTGCCACCTCTAGCATATCAGCGTCTTCAAGGATGAATTGCTGGTGCTGGATCACAGTATCCTGGTGATGGCACATCTCCCTGACCCTGACCAGGTCCTGAATGTGATTGCTTGAGCCTTGGAGTAGGCGGCTGAGAATCTCGTGGAATTTCTTCCTCCCATTGGAATTATACCACTGCGTCCCATGTGGAAGATAGCCCTCCAAGCCTTGTCCGTTTTTCTTGGATTCTAGAAAGCGGATGATGCGTTCGAGACCCAAGATTTCACTCGGCGAAAGTGGTTTCACTTGACTTGGCAAGAAATAACCTGCGGAGAGCCACGGGACGGAGGAAATGTCGTGCGTGATGGCCAAGTAAAAATTGCGCTTGCCGTTCACCTTCAGGGGAGCTCCAGCCCGCTCGATGCCGCTTTGATCTAAAGCTTTCCGCTCCCTTGTCACTTGGTAGAGTCGCATATTGATTTTTTCACAACTTGATAAGATGACGTATTGGCGGAAGAAAATGGAGGCCACGAACTGTTCTTGCGGGGCCGGAGCCGCATTGAGACGTCGTATCATATAGACGAGGTTGGCCGCGTGGGTAGCGAAGGAGATTTTCGAACGCAGTTGCAGCCTTCCCTCGGGGTCTACCGTCGACTCCTCGATATTGGTGACATAGTATAGCGCTGCCCACATGCGTTTGGGGACTTCGACTTGTAGCTGTGAAATGCGAAGATCATAGTGGTCGGGGGCATCGGGCTTGATTGAAGGCACTTCCCGGCCACTGCATGCCAATAGAATCTTCACTGAGCTCGCAGGATTCTTGCGGCCACCGACTAGCGTGCGTTTGATGGCGTTTAAGTCGGCGGTTGTGGTCGTGGTCTCCTGGCCACGGTCCAGTAGATCGTTAAAGAGGCGGAGATAGCAAGACACCTTTCTAGATGGCGACTTGCTGTCGTATAGGCAGTTGGTCAGCGCTAGCAATTGCGTCAAGGAACGGTATCTCAAGATATCCGCCCGAGATAGCACACCATCGTTGTCGTTGGCCGCCATCTCTGTCCGACTTGTTTCTTGCTGGTGGAATACTCGGGAAAAGAACAATACCGACGGGATGGAGGGACGAAAGTTAGAAGAGATACCGTTGAGCAGAGAACAATTTGTCGATTGGGTATGGATCGCCTGAGTCGTTTTATCAGCTTTCTGGACGTTTATATATTTGTGTGGGAGTGTTCTGTAGCGAAAGGAGAAAGCTAGAGCGGATACCTGTACGGTGCCAAACAGGCACAATACTGCTCTTGCCTATCTCCATTCTTCAGGTCGAACTTCAAGCCCCGGCGTGCCTGCCTACTTGACCTCGAGACTGAGCTATCTCCGCTATGTAAAATTTCTCCATCGGACTTTCCAGACAGCACTAAACAGATAGGCTCATTTGTTTGAAGGGTTTCGAACGTTATCTTTCTTTTCAATCCTGATCTTGTGTTAAACCAGACCGTCTCAAGAAATACAACGGATTTTCTGGACAGCCCCAGACATTAGAAATCACAATAATAGAGATAGCACGCCGTGGTGTTTTGTGCGTGAGTGGTCCTCAAAATTGAATCATCCGTCTGGAATCAAGGATGCGTCCCACGTTTTGCTGGACAGCTTCGAATCTCATGAAACCACAGCTCTCGCTCTCGAGGTGGTTCATTGTCGCGGCCAGAGTCGTAAACTCCCGTCTACAGCGGCCATTAGGACAGTGATATAGAGACTGCTGGTGCACCGGCGAGTTTAGGTGCTGGTCGAGTGAATTGAGCTTTCCGTATGATTTACCGCAGAGGTAACATTGATAGGCGCGCAACCTGGGGTTGTATGCGTGATCGGTGGCGGAGTATGTGGGCGACCCGTGGAACTCCAGCAGCTTCTTCGAGATGACTCCGTTCGGGTCTCGACGGCGGACGGCGAGATAGAGGGCATCGCGGTCCAAGGGGGCGTTGGGACAAGCTCCCCTCTCGAGATGGTGGACCAGGCCCGTTGCGGTGGCCCGTTCAACCCCGCAAAACGGACACGAGATGTTTGATGTTCGGTGGATGCTAGACTTCAAGTGCTGCGCTCTCCGGTTAGCTGGGGATGCTGGGTGAACGTCATTGTTCGAATGGGTGCGAACCTGGGCCACAGCATGCCAATTGCTAAAGTACCGGTCGCAGGAGCTGCAATGCAAATGGTCATCGGCTTCGTGGTCAACTTTATCCGAGTGAGAGTCGAAATATAGGTCACATTCGAAACATTCATGTGCGGGTGGGGAATGGCCGGTGGCTTCGCAGTGCTGGTCCCTGGCACGCCACCCAGCGTAGAATTCGCGCCAGCAGGTTCCGCAGGTGAAGACCATGGTGAAGGAATTGATTGGACAGGTTCAGATACACGGGAGATGGATGAGAAGATGGATGAAGAAGCACGAAGACACGGTGGACACACGATAGATAAGACACAGAATGCGAGATCCAGTGGCACGATGCGACGCGGGGCTTGTGAGATGATGAGGGGGTTCACAAAGGCTTAGTCTCGGGACAGCTATCTAGGAATAAGCAATGTTGCGTTTGAAAACGGTTGTTTCACCAGCTAATCGACCAGGGTCGCTGCAGACTGCAACTGAGCTTGTGCTGAAGTTGCGATGGCATGCTCCAGCTCGCGCGTGGGGTCCCAATCCATCAATTGTGCCATGTCCTCTTTAATCGCATCTGCAGGATCCGAGGCCTCAGTATCCGAGTGTCTTATCTCTGGAGATCCGAGTTGCCGGTGCGCGCGAGTCGCTACGCTTACAGGGACCTTGTCGCTTATGGAGGAGCTCCACGGCTTGTGCATGCATCGGAGGTACCGGATATGTATCGCAAAAAGCCGAATGCGGGACAGGCTTCAATGCAGGTCGTCATAGCTCCCCACTTTTCTGCGAGCTAAACTGCGGTGAGCCCTGTGGTTGGGTGCAACGGACTGGCGCCTGCTGCTGCTACTGGTCCCCGAATCCGACGGCGCTGACAAACCGTGCAGCGTCACTGGTACTGCGACCCTCGCTTTTTGGAACCTCCTCCACCACACCTCTTTTGCTGGTTCTTTCGCGGCACGTCGCATTTTGACTCGACTCGACTCGGTCGTCCCTCCAAAAACCTTTCCCCCTTCGACAACGTCGAAAAATTCGCGTGTATATCCTGCTGTAGTATTCGAAAACCGGCGTCGATCTCGAGTCCCTCCCGCGACCGACAGACACTCCCCATTGTTCGTTCTGTCTGCCTTACACTAGCATGCGTTGACAGGCGGGCTTGGGGAACCGCACGACATTCACCATGGATTATTCCGACTACTCGTCGCAGCGTGTCCTGCACACGGGTTCGTTCACCGGATTCCACCGCCTGGGATCTCTCGGCAGCCATTACCTGTCCGCGACCGAGCATATCAAGCAGCCGCTATGCGGCAACGAGGAGGGCTGGGGCCCATTGAGCCCGATCCGATACGACTTCACACCTTGCTTCATTGATGTTTGGATAGCGTCTGTGGCGGTCTTTGGTGTCGTCCTGGGTTCTCTCGCTATAATCTGGCTGCTTCAGCGCAAGAGGCCGTCGGATGCCCCCAAAGACTGGCACTTTTGGGCGAAGCAAGTGAGTCTGCCGTCAGCCTGACCCCCCCGCCTCGTGATGCTGACCCGTCGTCTCTTCAGACACTACTCGGGCTTATTATCGCCGATGTCGTCGTACAACTCGTAATTCAGATAATTAACTACCCCGGAATCTGGTTTGGCGACTTCAGATTCTGGACCACTGCCCTCACCATCCTGTCCCTCGGTGTTGTCTTCGCCATTCAGTGGCTTGAGCATGCGCGCCTGCGCAATGCGAACGGCGTCGTCTTATTCTACTGGCTGTTTCTGCTGATTGCCTACGCCGTCAAGCTGCGATCCCTGATCTCGCAACAGCTTTACGCATCACACCTAGCCTACTTCATCACTTACACCATCGGCTTCGGACTGTCTATTGTCGAGTTTCTGCTCGAATGGCTGTGGCCAAGGAAAGTAAGCGCATACGAGGCTTTGATCGACGAGGAAGAGTGCCCGATTGAGTACGCGACTGTGTTCTCGCTGTTGACTTTTTCGTGGATGACTCCTTTGATGCGCTACGGGTATAAGCAATATTTGACCGAAGATGATCTTTGGGGGCTGGCTAGAAAGGACCAAACAAAGAACACTGGAGATGCCTTCCAGCAGGCGTGGGAGTACGAGCTGAAACATCACAAGAACCCTTCGCTGTGGCTTGCCATGTTCCGAGCTTACGGTGGACCATACGCGATAGCCGCGCTTTTCAAGATCGTCAACGACGTCACCCAGTATCTTCAGCCGCAACTGCTCAAGTATCTTATCGCCTTTGTAGCCTCATACGGCCCGGGCAAGGTAGAACAGCCCATCATCAAGGGTGCCGCGATTGCGTTGGCCATGTTCGCATGCGCCACGCTCCAGACTGCCATGATTGTAAGTGCAACGCCCGCGACCGTAGCCGTGAGACAATGCAGCTAATGCTGGCCAGCACCAATACTTCCAACTGGCATTCGTCACTGGTATGCGCATCAAGGGCGGCTTAGCGTCGGCTATCTACAAAAAGTCGATGAAATTGTCCAACGAGGGACGTGCTTCCAAGACGACGGGCGATATCGTGAACTACATGGCCGTTGATGCCCAGCGTCTGCAGGACCTGACCCAGTTTGCTCAGCAAGTCTGGTCTGCCCCTTTCCAAATCATCATCTGCATGGTTTCTCTGTACCAGCTGGTCGGATGGTCCATGCTTGCTGGCATCGGTGTTATGATCATCATGATGCCCGCGCATGGTTTCATTGCCAGAATCATGAGAAATTTGCAGAAGGAGCAGATGAAGAACAAGGATAAGCGAAGCCGGCTCATCAATGAAATCATCAACAACATGAAGAGCATTAAGCTGTATGCTTGGGGAACAGCCTTCATGAACAAGCTGAACTTTGTTCGAAACGACCTCGAATTGAAGAACCTTCGTAAGATTGGAGCCACTCAGGCGTTCGCCAACTTCACATGGAGTACTGCTCCGTTCTTCGTCTCTTGCTCTACGTTCACCGTGTTCGTCTTGACGCAGGACAAGCCCCTTACCACGGACATCGTCTTCCCAGCTCTTGGTAAGTTTCCTCAAACCTTACATATCTGACACAAACTGACAGTAGTGCAGCTCTCTTCAATCTGCTTACCTTCCCCTTGGCCGTCCTTCCCATGGTCATCACCTCCATCGTTGAGGCCAGTGTTGCCGTCGGCCGTCTGACTTCTTTCCTCGCCGCGGAGGAGATCCAGCCTGACGCCATCATCATCAAGCCTGCGCCCGAGGAAATGGGAGAAGAGACGGTCATGATCCGAGACGGCACCTTCTCCTGGAACCGCCACGAGAACAAGGAGGTCCTCAGGGACATTGACTTCACCGCTTACAAGGGCGAGCTTTCTTGCATCGTTGGCAGAGTCGGCGCTGGCAAGTCCTCGTTCCTGCAGAGTATTCTGGGCGACCTTTGGAAGGTGAAGGGCGAAGTCCAGGTTCATGGCACCGTGGCATACGCCTCTCAAGGAGCCTGGATCTTGAACGCCACTGTTAAGGAGAACATCATTTTCGGTTACCGTTATGACCCTGATTTCTACGAAAAGACTGTCAAGGCCTGCGCCCTTCTGGACGACTTTGCTCAGCTCCCCGACGGTGACGAGACGGTTGTAGGCGAAAGAGGTATCTCGCTTAGTGGCGGTCAAAAGGCACGTGTAGCCTTGGCTAGAGCGGTTTACGCCAGAGCGGACATTTACCTCTTCGACGACGTTTTGTCCGCCGTTGACTCTCACGTTGGACGACACATCATCGAGAATGTTTTGGGTTCCCGAGGTCTCCTGAACACAAAGACCCGCATTCTTGCGACGAACGCCATTGCGGTACTCGCAGAGGCCAGCTACATCACGATGCTTAGGGAAGGAGAGATTGCGGAGCGCGGAACTTACAAGCAGCTCATCGCCATGAAAGGCATGGTTGCCGACCTCATGAAGACTGCCGGACAAGAATCAGGCTCCTCCTCGGCCAGCTCAAGTGGTTCCAGCAGCGAGACGTCGACCGTCATTGAAGCCGAGGGCAGCAGCCAAGAGAAGAGTGAGATGGAAGAGGCACAGGAGCAACTGCCCGAGATGGAGCCGATCAAGACCGGCACTGCCATGAAGGACAAGAAGCGATCTTCAAGCATGGCAACCCTCCGTCGTGCTAGTACCGCCAGTTTCCGAGGGCCTCGTGGCAAGCTTACCGATGAAGAGGTTGCCGGCAGCAAAACCAAGCAAAGCAAGGAACATTCTGAGCAAGGAAAGGTCAAGTGGGCTGTCTACTTCGAATATGCGAAGAACAGCAATGTCATTGCCGTCGCCATTTACCTCCTTACTCTGCTTGCGTCCCAGACGGCGAACATGGGTGGTTCCTTCTGGCTCAAGAATTGGGCGGAGCAAAACCAAAAGGCTGGTGGCAATCCTGGTGTTGGCAAGTACATTGGAGTCTACTTTGCCTTCGGAATTGGCTCTTCGCTCTTGACCGTCGTCCAGACCCTTATCTTGTGGATCTTCTGCTCCATTGAGGTATGTTTACAAGGGTGTTTCACCACGCACCACGGCCACTAACATGATGTACAGGCATCAAGAAAGTTGCATGAGATGATGGCGAACGCCATCTTCAGGTCACCAATGTCATTCTTCGACGTGACACCAACTGGCCGCATCTTGAACAGATTCTCAAGGTTTGACCTCTCCTGTTTCCTATCGCCATGGACATGATGCTAAACTGGCTCTAGTGATATTTACAGGGTCGACGAGGTCCTTGCCAGGACTTTCAACATGCTCTTCGTGAACGCTGCCCGGTCTGGCTTCACTCTGGCAGTCATCTCGGTTTCCACTCCTCCTTTCGCCGCCCTCATCATTCCCATCGGCTTGATGTACTACTGGATCCAGCGATACTACCTCCGCACCTCTCGAGAGCTCAAGAGACTGGACAGCGTGACCAAGAGTCCCATCTACGCTCATTTCCAGGAGTCACTCGGAGGAATCTCAACCATCCGAGCCTACCGACAGCAGCAGAGATTTGAGCTCGAGAACGAGTGGCGTGTTGATGCCAACCTCAAGGCGTACTTCCCTTCCATTAGCGCTAATCGCTGGCTCGCCGTCCGCCTCGAATTCATCGGAGCCTTGGTCATCCTTGCTGCCGCCGGGTTCGCCGTCATCTCTGTTGCGAGCCACAGCGGTATCAGCGAGGGTATTGTCGGTCTTGCCATGTCCTACGCCTTGCAGATCACAACCTCTCTCAACTGGATTGTGCGTCAAACCGTCGAGGTTGAGACCAATATTGTGTCCGTCGAGCGTGTCCTGGAGTACGCCCGGCTGCCAAGCGAAGCTCCCGAAATCGTCAAGAGCAACCGTCCCCCGGTTGCCTGGCCTTCTAAGGGGGCCGTTGAGTTCAAGAACTACAGTACTCGGTACCGTGAGGGCTTGGATAATGTTCTGAAGAACATCAACCTCGATATCAAGTCGCATGAGAAGATTGGTGTTGTTGGTCGTACGGGAGCGGGCAAGTCTTCGTTGACTCTAGCGCTCTTCCGAATTATTGAGCCAGTCACTGGCAACATCAGTATCGACCAGCTCAACACGTCCTCTATTGGATTGTTGGACCTGCGTAGACGACTCGCCATCATTCCGCAAGACGCGGCCCTATTCGAGGGCACCATCCGGGACAATTTGGACCCCGGCAACGTGCATGATGACACGGAGCTTTGGAGCGTGTTGGGTAAGTAGTACATAAAAACCAGTCGTCACTCACCGACGCAACCGTCGAGAAACCCCGCCCACACCCTCCACGAGAGGGTGTTATTACCCCTCCCTCAACGGAAATTGGAGCTAATGCGCCGCGCTATCACAGAACACGCCCGATTGAAGGACCACGTATCGAGCATGGAAGGCGGCCTTGAGGCAAAGATCAATGAAGGAGGTGAGTTGCTGTGTCTCGATCTCTACCGCTTTTCGTCGGCTTTAGGCCTTTGCCCATCCCCCGTCATCAACTTCGCGGCTGTCTGCAGTCGTGTGTCCCGACCGCCATTGCCAGAAAGCGCGACTTCGCATCGGACTGGGGAGGTGGAAGCGACAGCCACCTTCGAGATGCATCCATCACCGAATTCAGAGCACCCTGCATGATCTCCCGCGCATGCAGTCGATGTCTCGTGCTCGCTTATCTCACACTGCCCCATTTCTTCTGCCCTCTCTTCTCATCTACACCGCCGACTTGGATAAGCCGCATATTGGATGGAATGCTGACTCAAACGTCTCTGTAGGCTCCAACCTCTCACAGGGTCAGCGGCAGCTCGTGTCGCTCGCCCGTGCCATGCTGACACCGTCCAACATCCTCGTCCTCGATGAGGCCACGGCCGCCGTCGACGTCGAGACGGACGCCATGCTGCAGACCACCCTGCGGTCGCCGCTCTTTGCCAACCGCACCATCATCACTGTCGCCCACCGCATCAACACCATCCTCGACAGCGACCGTGTCGTTGTGCTGGACAAGGGTGAGGTGGTGGAGTTCGACACGCCCCAGGCGCTCATCAAGAAGCAGGGCGTGTTCTACGGCCTGGTCAAGCAGGCTGGTCTGGACACCGATTCGTAGAAACGTACACCGGTGCCGCCGATCGACGCTGAAGAAGCGGTCGACAAACTCCAAAAAGTAAAGCAACGAAAAGAGAAAAGGGAAAAGCGTGTGGTGTATTGTGTAACCACATGATGTTGTTTGTATGGGCTGCAAGTAAAAGGAGGGAGAGGGAGGGGGGAAGAAATTTAGTGTGAGCAGCTTTGTAGACTTACTCGTCGAGACCTTGAACGGCATTGCATCTACTTTTTCTGTACCTTCGGACTTTGTGAAAGTGTGTCTGGCCTTTGTCCGACGGCGACTCGCGTGTCTGTTGGCCGGCCGGAGTGAAGCTGACGTCGCTCTCTGCGCACACCGGCCGGAATCCTCGCTAGTCTATTCGACCTACGCTCCATCCGTACAACCCACCCCGCGGCTAGAGATGCTGTTCGTATCCGACGGCCGCCGTGGGGTTTTCGGCAGCACACACCTTTTTTTCTTTGGTGTGTGTGTAGGTGGTGGTGGGCGGCCGTTGCGTTGGGGTTCGGTCTTTGGTGTAACGCGAGGTACTTTCCTGTGTGTTTGTGTAACGTCAGAATGGGCAGACACGGCAATTCATGGCCTTCCACCCCGGGGGAAAAAAAATATGTGGCAGAGCGGTAACATTGTGGGTGTAGGACGACCGACGATGCTGGATCAGTCGCGTGGAGGCCGTGAGACGGTGGGATATGCGGCTTTAATTAGGGGCCATGCGGCAGGTAGGGTTCTGCAGGGCTGGTCTTGCTTGGCTTTGATGTTCGGATTCGGAAATCTCTTCGTCGTCCGGGGTTTCCCTCTATCTCGGGCGGTTGGAGCCCGGCTGGTACGGGGTGTGAAGTTGTCCTGGGAGGCTCAAGGGACCGGGAGTCTGCGCGAGTTGTAGATGTACACCGCCGGTCTGGCCCGCCTTGACTCTTGGTTGCAAGAACCAGTTCTGAATGTGACTTTTTTTCTTTTTTGACAGACGCCGTCATGTGTTTTCCTCTGTCCGTTGCTGAATATGGAACGGACGTGTAGGCAACTAATCGTGGGCGCCACCTGAAGTCAGACAACGAGAATTGCGGGCATAGATGGAAAAGGTTAGAGTCAAGCCTAAGCCTCCCGGCCGGCCTCCGCCGTTCTCCGACGACAACTTGAGCCGCTTAGAGTCCGAGATCAACATACCATCAAGATGTCTCCGAGGCTGATACGTTGACTCGTACCTCCGCGCGTGGTGCGAGCCGCCGAGGAGAGCACTAGACGATTTGGTTAGCAGATACTTCGCTACAGTCAGGATTTACAGCGAACTCGCTGCCTTAGAAGTACATTAGACTTACTCTGTGATGCCTAGTGTTGATCGCGGTCTTCAAACCCACGATCGGTGGCACAAAGCGTCGGTATTGCGAGCCAGAGTTGGCTGTGAAGAACGATGAATGTATGGACCAGTGAGATCAATGTGAGGCCCTCAGTCTAGGAAGAGGTGTCTGCGGTGTTTTACGCGGCTCTGGGCGTGATGGGGACGACCGAGTCAAGGACTTTGGGCCGAGTCACAACAACCTTGAGCTGAGTCGACGGCCGTGGGCTGAGTCAACGACCTCAGGCCGAGCCGAGTTCGGGGTCTCCGTCCAGCGCGCTCTCCGCTCTCGGTCATCGCCGTCGCTCGGGAGGTATACCGGAAAATACGAGGAACTACAACTCGGACGTACCACGGCAAATATGACTTCATGACCAGTACATGTGCACTCAACCCGTCGTCTCCCCATAATCTGAAGGACCTCTCATCCTACAAAAGCTCGCCGCCGCCGTTCATAGGAGTTCGGCACATGCTAGAGGGGAGGGCAGCCACCGAATAGATACCTGCAAGAGTCTCCAGCGACCTGCCTCAAATCGCTTCTGAGGCCCATTCAAGCTCCATACCATCTCCACGAGACGCCCTGTGCTAGTGACAGCAGCATCGTCGCGTAGAAAACAATCGAGTATCAAATATGTGGGCGTTTGTAGTGTTGTGTATCTCCAAAGTAACTTCTATCGCCAGCGAGCGGCGCCGAGAGGATTCCTCGGAGAAGAGCGACCACGTGGTTCTGGAATACCCAACGCCAGTGTCCCCCGCGAACCAGGACTGACAGCCCGAAGTCGATGGCTGAAGGTCTGTCACAATAGAAAAAGAATGAGAGCGGCGCCAGAGCCATGAAGAAGGTTGGACGAAGAAGACGCGGAAGAGGGGGGAGGATCGAAAAAAAATGGAAAGGGGCTCGACGTGAAGACGGTCGCGGAAAACTCATCGGCAAAAGATCACGGACGTGACGACCACCTCGCGAGGAACCGTCACCCCGCATTGGGCAGAGACGCCTTCACGAGCCAAAAGCTTCGAAATCAACGCCGAGAAGATTCCTTCGGCGGGCCAGACAAGTCGGACCAAGCAATGGGCGCCGTGTTCCCGCGAACACGCGGGTTCGTGCACCTCGTCCAACGTGATGGATGGCTACACGACACCTAATCCGCCGGTCCGATCACCGGATCTAGGAAAACCGGCCCCCTCCTCGAGCCTCGAAAACACTTGCTCTGCTAATGCGTCTTAGGGGCGGTATTTACATCAGGCATGCACCAGTAGGAACGCAATTCTAGAGAGACGGAGAGGAAGACGCCGATTGATGGGGGATAGAAAAGGAGAGGAACAGTGGATAGAATTATGAAGTACGTGGTTCACGGTCACGGAAGTCGTCTCCGCACTGATGGAGATACGCATGTTGATACTCCTCGCGAGAACGTCCATCGATATCATCGATAAGACCATAGGCCTCAAGAGACAAATCATCTAATCTTCTGGACTGCTATGCTCCTTCTGCCCCTGGCTGGCCAACCAGCCAGGGGGAAGACATCGCAGGCGTTGACGCGGCAAGAAGCAAGTCCGCTCTTCGACACCAAGAAGAACCCGGGTAACGCATACATCAGAGGAGGCTTCTGTGACTCGCAGGCTTTATCAAAGAAGGAAACAAAAGGAAAGCAGACGCCTTTGGGAAGACAGCCCTAGCCGCTGGCGCTCGGCGAAATTACGACTGACGAGAAGCTTCACGCGTGTCCCGCTTGCGGCGAGATGACGGACAGTTCACCTGTCCGCAGAGACGTTATAGCGTCGGCGACGAGATCAAAATCCCTCGCACGGAATACAATTGCGCAAGAAGAGCTCGAGTACGATATTTGGGCTCGATATGTCGTGCTTCCCCTGAGCGTCCTACCACGATGGGGAACATCCAGGAGAGCAAGCAGAAGACTCCGTTCACGAGAGCATCAACGCAGCTCAGCCGCCACCAGACCTTCAATGTCCCAGATAACGTCCCTGAAAGAAATGTAAAGAGCATCGGGTCACCGATTCCCTCTCGCCACCTCGTATCTCCATCTATGACTATGCTCGTAATCGTGGGGGGGTAGGCGTGCGTCGCTCTCTTCGAAAAGTGTGCCGGGAAACGTGCCGGTATGATAAATGCATCATGCGAACGGGAGGGGAAGGTAATTGGGGAGGGATTGGTCGACGAGGAGTTGTCCGATGAACGATGACCGAGGTAGATCACGCATTTGATGCTTCGATCGTGTCGTCGGCGATGACCTCGATGGCACAGTCAGTCGAACGAGGGGCGCGTCTCGCGTCTGTATCGCCGTCAGTATCCCAAGACCGACTGGAACTTACCAATAAACCTGCAAAAGCATCACCGCGTTGCTACGGAGGTGTCGTCTCATGGAAAGAGAAAGATTACGACGAGGCCCGGTGCAAATAGGGGCGGGGTTTGGTCATATTCTCGGGAGAGCACGTCAACGCGGATTTCGCCGGCCAAATGACGACGGATGCTGATCAGCAGCTCTCATATCTGTAAGGACGACCAGAACCCTTGACTGGCACCTGGCGGACATCCTCGCCGTTGGAATGCCCGAGTCAATGCTTTTTTTCAGAAGCACCCGTAGTCGCAATCGTCAAGACCCGGAAGGGATTCCGGTGGCCTCCAAACTCCCAAGGCCGGGCGTCTCCGTCGACAGCCACCATACCCGCCGCCGGCACAACAGAAACGTGAAGTAGCTAGACCAGGACTGCAAGAACATTGGGGGAAATTGCTTAGAATGTCACTAGGAGTGCATGTCACAGACTACAGCGCATTCTGGTGCTGCGAACGCATCGAACGGCAATTGTTGAGGTGCTTCTCTTCCTCTCTTCTTACGCCGCCAGTCAGAGAACACATTGGCAGTGGCTGGCTGAATCGACGATCTGTGGTTTATCCCTCACAGCCAGCCAGGGACCGCTGGGTAGTCTGGCCGTCACTGAGACTCACTTGGCCGACCGGATGGCTGTACTAAAAGCGCCAGGGGAAGCCCATGGATGGGATTTGAAATCAGCTGCCCTCGCAGTATGGTGGCCCCATCGAGACAGTCGACGCGAGTCGACTCTGAGCAGCATCCATGGCTTCCTCTCCGTGGTTCTCGTCACCTAGGATATGCGCGGCCTCTGGGGCGAAGAGGCATCTCCGAAAATCTATCCTGGTCTCATGCCCCGCCATTCGGGTTCTCTTGATGCCATGGTCACCTCCAGCATCTTACAGTATGATAGAGCAATCGAGGCCCTCAAGAGAACTTGGCCAAACCGGCATAGCGCCGTGGTCGTTCTGCCGACGTTGTCCATATTCGGTCGGGTTACCAATTGCCCTCGACGTGCTTCCCCTGATCAATTGGAGACTGGCATTCCGAGAGGGGAGAGGCGGTACCAGATACAGCCATCTCCCAAGACATCCCAACCTGTTTCGATATTGTTGTACTTGGCCTGATCCGTCATGACGAGTCTTGCAAATTTTCGTCGCGGCCCCCTTATGGCGCGGTGGGGACGTGGTGCGCGGTCATTAATGACAGACTTCTGGAATGGACGGGTCACCGGCTCCAGAGTATCACTGATCAGAAACCACGAGCTGCTGAGTCTTTTCGTGATACTTCGGAGATTTTCAAAGTCCTGGATAAGATAAAAAGCAAAAACGTCTCGTAGCATGGTTACTTAACGTCGCAAGAGTGTTTCCTGTCGGGGAGAACAGAATATCAAAGCGTGATAGTACGCACCACGGCGAACAAACGGCACCTTTGATGGCCCTGGCCTTAATGGAATATTTTAAGGACCGGGGGCGACTTGCTGAGAGAGGACACATAGTGTCGAATCGGCCTGCGTTTGGCGGAACCAAACTTCGCCCTGGTATCCAGGCGAAAAGTCTTCCTGGGTGACTACGGGTGTGCAGCAAAGCTTGTGGGAAGCCAGAGCCATTACTGGCTGCATGACCTGTCGAATGAGGATTGGCGTGATGCGGTCGCCCAGGCTGCTATGTCACCGCCGATGCTGTGTAACCCATCCGAACATCTGCACCTTCCACATAGCGCCGTAAGACGAAGGGTATTAATACGGCCATGGGGGAGAGACAAGTCATCCGTTCTCGTGAGACGGCGCATCCTTGTGTCGGTACCTTCACGGCTTGCTTCTGAAACCATGGAGAATAAAGCTGTTCTGATCGTCTGGCATGATGTGTAGGATTGATCTGTGAACGCGAACGTGAAGAGATGAATGCCTCTGTCTCTCTGTCTTTCCGTCATTGCCGAGACAGCTTCACGTTGACAAGATGACATGAAGGACTCAGATGGGTATCTAGCTTCTACCCTGATGTACAAACTTCAACCCCGCTGCTGTAATGATAGGGCCGAAATGAAGGGCTTGACAGAGCTCGTGACATTGTCACCAGTTTCCGGAGATCGTCATGGCTTTCGGGGGCGCGACATGGGCTTGGAAGTCTCTGGGAACGCGTCGCCATCCACCGGGACGGGTGGCAATAATTGATGTAGATCATCTTCGCTTTCATCGGGGCGACTCAAATTCACTTGGTTCGATCTTTTCAGCAACCGTTTGGAGAAATCCGTCCCTCTCCCGGCATCGTCGTGAAGGCGTTTTAGGGCACCCTCAACTGTCCAGGCCGCTGCTGGAACGTTTGCAGGACATCGGCGCCGTGCGACTGTGATAGTGACGATAAAGTCCCAAAGCTGCGCTGATTGGACCGGTTGGTTGCGATGGTCTCGGCCGTCATTCTGAATATTTCTGTTTGCCCGAGCTTGGTTTCGTTGGTCCCAATGTCCCAAAGATGCTTTGTGACAGGGATCATGCCCTGGAGAGCACCATGTTGAGTGGATTTTACAGGTTTTCTACCGGGAAAACATTTGCAGACTTCGGTACGCAAGACCTCGTTTCAATCGTCGATGCAGGTTTGACTGTTGATGAGAGACAAGGCCCGAGATTGGCGGCGTCGTATCGAGATGGGCGAATTTCCGTGCGCTCTGCTGGATAGAATCCAGGCCAGGCTCTTCTGGACTGACTCCTCCGAGACATGCTGGCCGGATTGGAAATGACAGGAGCAGCTTGGGACGAAGAGGGCCCTTGACGGAGTTTGGTAACTTGGCTGTTGTCCCCTTTCTCGTGGCCTGTGAGCCCAAGTAGAGCTTCTGGTTGGTCCCAGGACAGTTGGTGTCCCAGAATTCACCGGTGGCTCGACTCTTATCAGACCTCGTTACCGTTGCAGCGGTAAATGAGCAGCGCAGGGCCCCAACGGCCCCGCGCGCAACTCAAGCACCATGGCCGGAAGTCTCACGCATGGCGTTCAATGTGCCCGTAGGGTGTGTGCTCCCCGTCGGTCCGTGTTCAACGCGAATACATGTTTCCAAAGGAGCAACGGACATGTCGATAGTGATGTTGAAATAAAGTTGAAAGTCAAAAAGCGAGCTAATACAGTCGCGTCCGCTCGAGTTCGGTGTCCGTCGCCAACTCGCCATGCCGCGCCGCGCCGCGCAGCACAGGTGCCGTATCTAGCGAGCCCCAAGCGACGCCATGCCAAGTCGCATCCGAGCGCAAAGAGACGAGGATGAAAATTGGGCGACGAGCTCACCGGCAGGCAGAAGCGCCTCGAAGCGAAGCGCCGGGTATGGCCGCCATCATCAATCATCAGATGGCCCGCCTGCCCCGGAGTGACGACAGAGAGGAGAACATAGCAGTGGAGAAGCCTCCAACGGTGAGGTGAGGTGAGCTGTCAGACCGGGCTGTAGTGGCAGGTAAGGTACGGTTATGAGTGGAGAGGCGCCCGGGGGGCTCCAGTGCAATGTCAACGTCTTCTGGGGCTTCCCAGTGTCTCTGGGGCCAGCCCCTGCTGCTGACTGGCTTGTATCACCACACTTGGTGTTGGTGACGGAACAGAACGCCTGTCACCCTTGTGGAGAAGACGGACCTCGGCCTGACGGCCCAGGGGAACTATTGACAGCGCTGCGAATCACAGCATTAGCTCGATCCCAACGTCAAGGGGTCTGATGGAGAAGCAAACGGCAAGAGCGAATAAAACCTGGAAGATGTGTGAGAGATTCAGTCGGGCGAGCTTCGCAGTATCCGCTCCGACGCTCCCTACCCAATATCAAAGAAGCATTGACTGCCTCAAGGGAATCTCGGCCGCTCTCGCCGTCGCCCTTACCCGCCAGGTATACTACGTATCCATCAAGCGGCGGCCGAGTCAGTTTGTGGATTGGCGTTTGATCCCCGGCTTGTGTCCGCCGATGACCCATCCTATTCGAGGGATTGTTTCCTCAGAGCCATCGACGTGCCCCTACACACCTTCTGGGTCGTGGGGAGAGCCACTTGTTGGAGAGAATGCCAAGTAATAGCGAAGACATGTGTGGTGGGAAGCCGAGCCGAGGGTGTCGCTAGCTGATGTAACCCTCCTCACTTCTCTTGACGGCGTTCCCTGCCTGACTGACACCGACATGTTGCCTGTCCCAGAGGGATGGTAGAGTGTCTTCTCCAGGCTTTTCGCTCCTTGCAGACGGAACGGCGGAAGTTGACCAGAGAGGTCGAGACGTGCAGTCCCTTCTCCACGAGGCGGTCCCAGCTCCTCAACCGAAGGCCTGCAGCCGGCAAACGTGCATTTCCTCAGAGTATCCGTACTGTCCGTCTGATGATGCGGCGATTGAAAATCTTTCCTCGGACAACTGGCACAGGTCATTTGTTCTCCACGCGAGACACTGGACGCTCGGCGCCTGTCCGTCGCCAAGAACGGCGCAGTCCCGCAGTCGGAGGCGAATGAGTCGAATCAACGAAGGGCGTTTCTTTCTTCTTAGTAACGCCCATCGCAGAAAAACAACTTGGTTCGGGTTTCAAGCATCGATCGGTGCGTCCGCAACACGGCTTTACTCAATCGCAGTGGGAGATAGCGTCGCGCCAACGCAGACAGTGACACTGACCTGCCCTGAGCGGCCACCATGGGCAGAGGCTGTCGGGGTCGAAACAGGATGCGCGCCATGCGATTGCCGCGCTCTCCTCGGCTGAGCAAGTGCCGTCGCGAGCAAAAAAAGCAACGAAAAAAACAGGTGGTTGTCGACATGTTTGCTTTTTTTCATTTTGATGGTCGCAAGCGGCGGGGGCTCGGTGTTTTGCGCTGAGACGTAAGTTTTCCCACTAACCACATTGCCACAGACATGCTTCTGGCTTTGCGTGGCAGGCCAAGAAGAGATTGGCCGGCATGCTGGCTGGGGGGCGATCTGGTAGACGGCCGCTTGAAGGTATTGGTGTCTTGGAACATGCATAGTTAGTAGATGCACTGCAAGGTCGCCTCTAGCGTGGTGGGGTCCAAGGTTTTTCCAGGCCGGCAGTTTTGGATCGATAGGATGTGACGATATCTCGCTTTTGCACTATTGTTCGAGACGAGCCGGTGCAATATGTGACAGAGTCGAGCGCGGACTCTGAGGTGGAGCGCGCCATGGCCGAAAGTGTACGCACGTGGTTGAGGACCATTGATGCATCAGCTTGTCAAGGCCAGAGGGCCAGTGGCTGGATCGGCCCTTGCTGACCCCCCATTTGCACGGGCGGCGTTTTCCCAGTAAGGTCAGCAAGGCTAGTGAGCTACCTTAGGTCGAAAAGCGTCAGGTCCGTTTCTGTGCGTCTGCGTGGGCAGGCTGCCGTGTAACTTGGGCGCAGCCAGGCGCACCATGGAATGGACAACACCGCGGGGGACTCGGTGCGGGCGGCAGCGGCAGCGGCAGCGGCAGCGGCAGCTACTAAGGTAAGGTAAGGTAGCTGACGGATGTCGGGAGCCGGAATGATGAAGACGAAGGCGGGCGCTCGTCCAGCCATTGTGGTGTGGGGTTCGGTTCGGACAGTCATCGAGCGAACACGGTTCAGACGAAGCTGGCAGTGGCACTTGCCAGCTGTCCGCGACCGGTTTTGGGCCAATCATGTCACATGTCGATGGATTCTTCACGACGACTGCCGCCTGTGGATTTGGGAAGCACCTCTTGCAGGTACCTTGCCCTACTAGGCAGGTTATGCATAGGTTGGGGACTTTCTTTCTTAAAAATACGGATACCTACCCTACCTTACCCAGGTACCTTTACTGAGAAGCAATTTGAACAGGGAACCTTAGTCAGGCAAGGTCAACTGCCTCCGGTCTTTTTCGCCAGTGCAAGAAGTATCTGAAGGGCGGGAACTGGAGCTGGCTAGGAGCTGACGGGACCGTGGGGCTCGCTCGGAAACCCGAAATGGAGCAAAACTGGGACACGGTAAGATACAGCAGGAGCTTGTTCCCCGTCTCTGAAATGGGGCTCGCGAGCCGATGTTGTTGATTCAGAGTCGGGCGACGGAGCAAAGCCCAAGGTAGCTTGAAGTAAGGTACGGATAGGCAAGGCAGGAATGGCTATGAATAAAACGCGGCCCCGCCGCACTTTGAAAAACGGGACTCCCGAGGTAATTACAGCCCGTGGAGGCGACAACACCATGATCCCGTCCGCATGTAGGCACCCGTACGGTGGACAAAGTACCTAAGGTAAGCCAAGGTCAGGCCATGTATGATGTCCTGCACCTAGCCTTGAGGCAGGTAGCCGCACACTCAGGAGCAGGCATCGGGCTCCAGGCTCGGTCGCCGTCCCAATCCATCTCGACTCTCACTCGGGAGGGCAGCTGGGAGTCAGGGACAGAGTTTTCGTCGCAGTGAGCCGAAGCTTCCGCCACTCTGCGAGCGAGGCGTAGTATTTCGGCCGGGTGTGCCGGCACAACGCCCGGGCCGTTCCTAGGGCATGGGCCGCCTCCCCTTCGGATGCCTTCAGCCCGAACCGTGCGTGATATTCGCCCGTTGGCGTTGTTGATCCAGCTGAGCTGCCAAACCTCACCGCGCCGCCTGTATGTACGGGTATGCACGGAAGGAAGCACATTCACTGACATCGATGCTTGGGGCAATGATTGCCTGCCTCAGATGTCGACCGCATGCAGCCAAGGCACGTTCCGCCGTTGGAAAGATCCATTCGTCTCGCGCCCGCCGCTCAGTACCTGGCGTCGAGAACGGGGAGACATAAGGTAGGCCACGCGACAAACCGTCATGACCAACGTCCCCAAAAGTTGGCGTCAGAGTCCGAAGCGTTAACGTCGCCCAGGGGGCGGGTACGCCAACCTGATATCAGCATCTCCGACTGCCCGTCGTCAGGAAAGACGAGACTGGCAGGAGCAACCACGCGAGAACGGTGTTGCATGCGCGTCCACAACAAGCACGTAGTACACACGTAGGTAAAGTGCCTACCTTAGGTACCTAGTACTGTAGGTACGGCGTAGACGAGCTCTGCCGTGGAACCCCCACCCTCCCGTCCAGGAGATGCCCTGGCTCGCGCCGAGCGAGCTCCCACCTTTGATGGCCCTTTGGCTCTATCTAAACGCGTTGATCCCGGCTCGGTATTGGGGTTTGTCAGTCCCTGAACCTGACCTGACTTCCGCTGGGCGAGGGAGGTGCGCAGCTCATCCCAGCAGGCGGACAAGGTCGGTACGACGCTGCTGGTCGCATTGTCCCCTTTGAGCCAGTGGGGAAGCTGGGCGGCCGCGTCCACCCATGGCGGAATTCTCCACCCAGAACGTGTCTCCCGGTACGTACCCGTACCTCGCTTTCCCCCCCGAACCCCCGCCATTTTATCCGAGTTCATGATCGTCCTCTAGCTGTTCCTTCCTCGGTACCTTGGGTACCTTGCGCAGCAGCGGCGCAGACTGCGAATTACCCGAGTGTCATGGCCAGCTCCTGCCGCTCCCTTCAATCACCCACCCACCCAGGTACACACACTACAGGCACGGGCACGGCATGGGCACTATTGCGGGTATGTGGCTACGTACCTGACTGAGGTGCTTGTCCGCCGTCACACACACTCACGCCTGTCCAGCAGTTAGTTCCTCCTCCAGCATCAGGCACGCCGCACAGCACGGCGGCACGGGTCGATGGAGGCAGAAACGCATGCACCGTCCCCTTCCTGATTCCCATCCCATGCACCGCCGACAACACCACCAACAACACCACCGCCGCTGCGGGCGTGGTCAGCCGCCAGCCACCCTCGGGACGAGCAAACATGCCCTTCCTGGCTCCAAACGTTTCTTGCATTCCTGCGCCCTGAACAGCTTCTGCCACGGCGCCGTTGAGCTCCCATTCCTCCCCACAACGCAACGACATGGATGATGGATTCGTCACCCCGTCGCAGTATGGAATCGCCTGCCGTTTGCCAGTCGCCGAGGTGCTGTCTTCTTCACGGGGCTCACAGTGTTGCAGGTACATGTCCAATCAACTGCTGCTCTCAATTGGACGCCTCCCAGATGCGAGGGGACGCCAGGGGAAGAACGCCAAAAGGTCAATCCCCGTTCGGAACCCATCCCCGACCACGCCATGGTTGGTTTTGATCCGCTTCCCTCTGCAGGCTTCATCCCATCTTGCGGCCCCAGCCCAAACAGAGCATCAGTGAACGACGCCGGCGGCGGCGACGACGACAACGACCTGTCTGCCATTGACCGCAGCCAACCCTCTGGTACCGGCTTTGGTCGCCGGACGCGCCATTCACATCCAGCCCTGTCCGGCCCTTCTGATCCTGCCTTGCTGGCCCTCTAAGCACCGGTATCAGGAAATAATACGGGTTGGATGGACACCTACCCTACCACCTCCTCACGGGGGAGGTGGACGAATTGCACGCCTGCTGTGCAGGTCCCGATGGGGCTGGAGCCCATCAAAAATTTGTTTGCTTGCCAGTCAACGTACTAACTTCCGTGCCGTACCGCTTCCCGTCATGGTCCTGCTGAACTGTCAGAAGAAAGAAAAAGTCTGCCCGACGCCTACGGACTCAGACGGTCCTGTTTCCCTTGGCCCCCGCCCGACTCCGTCCAAAAGCAAGGGGGGTCCTAACCGCTAATAACGGAGACGGCGCTTCAGAGCTACCAACACGAAATCCCCGCCCTGCAAAGAATTCTCTCGGCTCCTTGGGCGGCACGCCCGGTGGCTGTTGCCTTCCATTCGGTCGGTGCTCGGTTGTCGCCCAGCAAACACAAAACCAAAACTCACACATTCAGAAGAAACCCACCATACCCCCGGGCAATATACGAGCATCGCCATCTTCACGCCGTGAAACTGTGCATTGGACGCAATGGCCGTTTGAGTCAATGATTCATCTGGCGGCCGCGGGGCGATACCGGCTGTCGCCGTTCCAACACCGGCCTGCCTCAAAGCCTACGCCGCATGAAACCTCTCCCCAAAGCCCTTGTCGACCACCACTCATCACTGGCCTCTTCAACTATTCAGTTTGGCCGAGTCCCAAGTCGGGTCTAATTCACCGGCTTGCGCCGTCTGGCCTTCCTCAGGACCGGCGCAAACTCATCACACAGTATCTCTCGCAGGAAACAAGCGGGCATGCGCGAAACTTACTCTTCCAACTTGACAACGTCCAGAGCGATGAATCGATATGCGCCATTTGATCTTGGCCCACCGTTTCTCTTCCTGTGCCCGCCACATGCAAGTCGGAACCAGTTGACGGACATGGTTGTTGGCTGTTGTACCAGCGGTTGCAACACACCACCAGGGCCCCTCGCAGGCGCCATGCTCTCAAAGATGCCCATGATGCGGATATCCTGGAAGGCTTTTAGTAGTACTAGAGGGACGTTCAAGGCACTCTTGTTAGTGTGCAGCACGCACGCCGGGAGAAAAAGAAAGCCCTGGAAACAACAGCACGGCTTTGAAGATGATGCAATCAGCGTCCCTGATGCAGCCAATATCATGTAATTACGGCCCCGTATGGCTGGCGAGGCTCTTGCCGACCGATGCGCCGTTCAGCCCGGCCCACCGTTGTCTCACTCTGACCCCTGCTTGTCGACATGGGGCGTCTCCCACACCTTCATGCACTCACACAAATTATGATTTTTTTGCTCTCATTTCCTCGACGGCAATTCAGCACCACTAAGAGCAGCAGCGTGTGGTTCACTGAACCCGCCTAGATACCTGCTTCAGCCCCCAGCAGACCTGTTCCCGGGCATCATAACACCGTATGGGCTATGCGGGTGAGGCAGCTGTGTGTCCCTGTGGTCGACTTACCTCCAGCGGCCCTCAATCTGGTCACTGAGGACAGAAAACGGCGGCTTTTCGAGTAACACGGCGTGACTGGAAAGTCGGGGCGGCAAACGAATTGGGGAGAGTGAGAAGACGAATTGCAGTTGTAACCGTTCCGGCCAGTCTCCGATGTCAGCTTCGTCGAACTCGCTGCTGTCGCTGCGGCATTCCTCGGTTCGTTGGCGGCGGGGAGCCCAGGGACAGCGACCAGGGCCAAGAGGATCGTCCTCTGCAACAGTCACGCCCAGTGACAGCGCATGGTGGGCATTTTGGCCAGGAAGAGGAAGAGGCACCCCTCCGTTGGACCACAGTCGCCGGCCATATTAGGCCTGGTACCATCCATGTAGGCGCATAGATTCGTACAGTATCAAGCAGTACTGTACATCGTCGACCTTGTCTGCAGTAGCGCAAACACCACCACAGGACAGCCTGGGGGTGTGGCCGTCCTCACCTGCAGGCCACACATTGGGACGCCGAGCTGCGGCAATGGATGGTGGTGTATGGGACTATCGAGCACCCTCTCTCCCTCCTGGCTGGCACCTGCCACACCTTATCAGGATGGAGGACCAGGGTCCTAATGTACTCGTTTCCCCTGGCATTGCTTCATAAGTACCTTGACCACAGTCCACCGCACCTGATGGCTTACCTGAGAAGCCCTTTTTTTCACCTACCCTTCTCCACTGCCGTCAGTCTCGCGTCGGAAGACCTGCTGTCCTGCTTCAGGCGCGTCCCGGTACGTTCTTTTTTGGACTGACTAAATTGCCTGGCTGACTGGCCTTTTGTTCGGTCCTCACACACAGCAATACCACGGCCCATATCCGTCGAGCCAGATTCACACTCGCGACCCAGCAAGAGCTAAAGGGGGGTAGAGAGCTCACCTTGACTAGACTGGGGTACCTCCCGGTCCCAGCTTCCTGTCGCTCTGCTTGTCCTTGCTCCTACAACTGCGGGTGCCGGTCTCGCTGCCCCTCGACCTCAAGTCATCTGCGGCCTCTTTATCCACCCCTCGCTTGCGGGAACTGCTGCTCGTCGCCCGCCGTCCCCAGCCGTCCGCTGTCACAAACCGCAGCAACAATCGAGATACACTAAGAAGCCCTAACTCAGATCATTACGAAAGTACTGGACCCGTCGACAAGCTCAAATCGCCTCCGCCTCGCAGGCCCATCCTTCCTCCAAGCTCCACCTCAGCCCGGGAGCCTTGACCTCATCTAGGGCCCTCACCCTCCAGCCCGTGGTTATTGGCTCTTTTCTTCCTCTGTTTCCTTTCCGAAGACAACCGTATTCGTTTTCTCCGTCTCGCCTTGGGTTGACGAAGCAAACGCGTGCTCCTAATTGTCGACCAATCCTTCTCACGTATCAACACCTTCCTCCTGGTCTACACAATCGTCCCCGAGACATTGCGTGGAGAGTTGCTCTAAGACAGACCGCGAACCAGTGGAGAGGCTCTCCCCCCGATGTCTCAAGTCATCTTGGAAACAAAGAGGACTTTGAGGTCCTTCCTGGCGTTCAGTTCCGCGAGCTGATAGATCTGTTTGAACCGCCCGAACTCACCCTTCTCTGCCAACTTCCCCCCAAAACACCAGCATCGTCCTTGACAAGTCACAATCCGTCTTTGTCCGTTGTGTCCGTCACCCGGTCCGCCAATCTCGTCTCTTCAGCCACTGCACAGAGTTTGACATTAACCCTCTGTCTTGAGCTCCGCGTTTGGCAGCCATCCGCCCGCCAACCCCGACGATCTCCAGCAGGATCCCGTCGCGCCTCCTGACACCCGGATCACCTCAACACACAACGGCAGGCTTGTGGCGACCCAAATCAGTTTAGTTTTCTGCGGCTCGAATCTGCAATATCTACCCAGCGACCCGCCGGCCATACAAACATCGGAACGAGTCGCGCTCTCTGCTGCATCTACCCTCGCGCACACAATCAGACACGCCACTCTCAAGTACCAACAGCCTGCATCGTGCATTAGGCTTTACTTTCTCCAAACCGCATCATACCCTTCTCGTATATCGGGCTTGAGCAGTGTTCAACAGCATTGACACCTAACTTTCGTGCTCTGATTCTACCTCTTACGCTTCCGCTCCACAGCAATCATCTCAGAAGTTCAGCCCTAGGCGGCGTCATCGTAAGATACTCATGTGCTGATATCTGTATCTCAACTTGGTCTGACCTTCCCACAGTTACACATCGTATTCGTCTTCTCACCTTCTGGATCTGTTCTGGGTCTGACTGCGAGGTCACACGCCCCGTTCGCAATTGCTTCCGACGACTTTTTTAAGACTCGCCCATACGACAGCTCAGGTTATCTGGCTCAGCGACTGGATGAGAGAGAACCGTTATTCCTACTGACTGCTGCGCCGTTCGTGCCATCGCAATGGTTCGTGAATTCCCACGGGAACCATTTCCCCGACAATGGCATCAGGAGCGGTATCCTGCCGACCCCCCACCGCCTGAGGATGGCCGATACCACGAAGCACACGATGCTCGCAGGCCTCCTATTGTAAGTTGATCTTATCTTAAAAGGTCGTGCAGATGATTCTGACAGGTCCCGAAGGACATTGGGAAGGCATTGAGGGACCACTGCAACATCCCCGCCAGACACTACTTTGTTGCAGCTATCCTGGACGATGGCACTACGCAGATGTTTAGCAACACCCTCTCCGGCCCCGGGGGCAGACACCAGCCCAATGCTTTCAATAAGTTCTTCAATATGAAGACATTCGTTCGACACGTCAGGGGTGCGGACGCTGGTACTTGATTCCGGCCCACTTGGTTAAGTATTTATGCTAATTTGCAACCCAGTCCCGAGTCCTTTGCACGACGACTCCGAGTTCAGCTTCGACGGAGACAGTTACCATCAGTCATATGGCAGCAGCTACGGACATCGATCACAAGACCGCCGTCGCCAAGTCGGTGACATGTTTGACGATGACAGTGGCTACAAGGCCCGAAAGAGACATCGAGGAGGCACGGGAGGATCCTACCGAAGGCAGGCAGACGATGATGACGACGTGATTGTATCCGTTGCGAATACCAGAAAAGGACTGCGTATTGGTAACGACAAGGATGTGTGGCAATTCTACGAGCAACGGTTCAAAAACTGCCAGCAAACTGCCTGCAAACTCATCGCCAAAGCTTGGGTCAAAGTCGTCGAGCCCAAGAAGCAAACGAACCATCCGTACACCGGCCAGGACGAGAAAGCGCCAGATTGGTGGCCGAAACCTTGGGGTCCTACGAAGGAAGAGAAGGTTAGACACAAGGAGCCCGATCATCTCTACAAAAGAGGTCAGTACCCGCGCCATATCCTGATCTTTCGCTCCCGCTGACACCCACTTCAGAGCGAGTCTACCTACTGTGCCACATCCTCCGAATGATCGTAGAACCCCCCGAGAAGCAGCACCCTTCCATCTTGAAGATGAACCTGAACGTCCAGAAACTCGAAGATGCCACGACAGAAGCAATGTCGGCATTCTTTTCTGACAAGGAGAACAAGGCCAATGCAAAGAAGAAGCCCTACCTGGACGAGATTTTCAAAGTCGCAAAGGGCGAGGAGAGGTACAAGAGGGGCGAAATTGGTAGGTCTCGTTGGCATCTCATGGAAGCTCCCTAGCTGACTGGCTCCTAGACGGTGACGTGACTATCCTGGTCATGTCGGAAGACAAGTTCCCCGAGAACTACCCATCCGATAATGAAGACAATGGTTATGTAAAAGAGGAGGACGACCATCACCCGTCAATTCCGTCCAGCGCATCGCCCTCGAAGACCGGAGCGCCGCACGAACTCTTGCACACATCGAGCAGCGATCACAGTCCAGCGGGAGCTCTGCAAAGCGGCGCATACATCAACGAAATACCCATGCGAGGCCAACAGTATTCGGCGCAGATGTTGCCTTCGAACATCCACCCTGAACATCAATTTGTGGAGGGCAGCAATATCCAACCCCCCGGGGGGATGCCGCTACAAGATCTTGTTCCGGCGTCTCACGATCCTCACCGGCGCCCGTCCATCTACACATCTCCGACGGAATACCCGAACGCTGCCTCGGCTGGGATGTATGCTCAGACTTGGCAAGGAGGGTCAACTGCTCCCAACGGTGGTCCTGTTTACTCCTTCACTCAACAGCAGTCCGGCTCCGCCCAGGGACATTTCGGCACACCTAGTGTGCCGTTGGCTCAAAACCAGTACATCCCCTCGCCATACGATAACATGTCGCGTGGAGGCTTCGACCAAGGTAGCATGTTCCGACCTGTGGGCACTAGTCAAACGCCCGTACAAGGTTCGCAGGGCTTCTCAGGCTACCTTCCTACGGACGCACGAGGCATGCCCGGACCAGGTGGAAAGCCTGACACACTCGCCCGAGGCCAGATTCATTGATCGACGGCCCAGCTAGACATGGTGCGTGGCATCGTGAGCATCAAGTCGAACCTGAGTCCGTACTTTAACCTGGGTTGGACTCGACACAATGGCTTGGAATATTTGCACGACAGTCGAGAGAGGCTACGGAAGCTGACTAGGGAAGCTTCAGCGACGAGAATGTTTGGCCAGCGACGGGACACATCTTTGGAAAGTTTCGCCGGCAACTTCCATCGATGTCCGCATTAGAAATACTTGATTAGGCCATCATTCAACGACAGCGGCATCAATACACTGCACACGCAGTCTTGATTATCGGACACCGCCAGAATCACAATCGAAAGAACAGAACGACAAGCAAAGATATGGTGCGGCAGATGTCTGTTTGGTTTGTTATATTTACTACGACCTGAGTTCCTATTTCATGAGTGGCATGTCTGTTATTTGTTAATTTCATCCGCGGCTCTTGAAAAGTTTTATCACAGCATTCCGAGCAACGCAGCCGGCGGCAACGGTCTCAGCACAAACAAATGTCGGAGCAAAATGGAGCGAGCGGTGGGCATTTGTTTTTTTTTTGTCAGCAGCATCGCGGAATTTCTCCTAGGTTTCCAAAGGTCAGTCTGTTGATGAGTCAGTTTTTCTTTTCATCAAGTTGGAGTCTATGTTTTGGGAAGGTTGAGGCAAGATTCCTTATGCAAAGTGCGGGCGGCTTTTATGTGCCCAGGCGCCGGCTCTCACGCTGTCATGACACCAGACTGTTTTTCTTCCTTTGTTCCTGTCTTTTTGATTCTCCAGCATCGGCAAACACGGATCGACCTCTCAGGACGCAACACATCAGATCGGGCCACGTTTGGGTTACTCTTTTGCGATACCGCTGGCCTAGGCCAATTGTTTTTTGGTTGCTTGAAACTCGCCGCAGTGGTGTTTCAGACGAAGGGGTTTGGCATGGAGAGAAGGCGCAGTTGAGATGGAGGAAAGGAGTATTTCCGGGGGTTTGCCAGGAGCATTCTTTTGCGTCCAGCTGGGGGGGGAAACCAAAATCGGCGGATGAAAAAAAAAACCGAGACAAAATTCATCACACTTTGGAGATTGGAGGGATGGAACAGAGGGACTCGAAATGATGTGACGACACAATGCTTGTTTCTTTCTTTTGATTTATTGATTCTTGCGAGGAACGAGTTGTCTGGGCACCCTTTGAGGTTCTCGCCACGACACTCTGCTTGTAATGAAGGGCTATTATAGATAGATGATAATGAGAGCAGTCTGCTCATGCCCGGGAAGTTTTGTGCTCCGCTGTCGAGTGGTCTATGTTTCTCACCCGTCCGGAATGTCTCAGCTTTCAGCCTCATCAAAGTCCAACGTTGATGAGGCTCTTCCCGGCTAGCCGAGGACGGGTTCCCTAGATCAACATCGCCTCATTAGCGTGCGTGTGATCTAATGTACATCTCAAGAGGTCAGGGTTTCCAAAAATAAGGACGACGTCGCCTTCCAATCGGCAGCTTTGCGCTAGAAGACAGTCTTAATTCCCACTGTATGGTATTAAAGGGGTTCTTAGGGGGGGAGGGGGTGAGAGAGGGAGGGAGGGAGGGGGGAGGACCCGGCCTTTGCATCACAGATGACAATCTGACAGGTAACGAGGACGGGGAGCGGACACGCTACTGCGCAACAAACATGCCAAAGGGGGGGGACGCGGATCCCGGTAGTTTGGGACCCTTTTTCTTCGGGGGTGGAGGGAGGAAAGAAAGGATTTTGACTTGTCGGATGTCAGAAATCGAGGAAGGAGGGTGTGCGGTATGGGGCCGAAATCCTGGTGCCTTTGTTCGAAACAGAAACCAACGGCCCCCGTTCGTTTTCGTTTCCCGGCGGCGGCGGCGGGCGACGAGACGACGAAAAAACAAAAGTGGATACCCCCGGTCACCGGGGCCCTTACAACCCCCGCTGACCGGTGAAGAAGTGGATACCACCGGCGGCCAGTCACCGGCCGTCGTTTCGCGGGATGGCTACCACACCAAATACCTGTCATCCCGGTTTTTGTCGTTTTTTTTTTTGTATCGGTCAAACGACGACCACGCACTCATCTTCAATTTTGTCATCGGCAATCACCACACGCCCCTCCATCACGAACTGACCATGTCCTGGATTGTTTTCTTGACAGGTGACTGTTACTTTGCGCATCTTAGCATATGCACGTCTTTTTTTTCTTTTCTTTTTCCTCCCTCGTTCCCTACTAGCCCTGGCCACGAAGGTAGGACAGGGAGCGGCCCGAGGGTCGTTTTGGCTCCCGCTGCAGACTTTCGTTGGCTCTGTCGCTCTCTGCCCCGTCGTTTCTCTTCTTTTCCCCCTTTCCTCTACCCACCCACCCACACACACACACACGCGCGCGCCACACGCTTCCCAATCTCTCTCATGTGTTTCCCCCTTTGACAGATGACAACGGAGTGATGACCGGGGGGTGGGTGTGCTTTCTGTCATGGAGGAAACCGGGAGGGTCATGTATAGGTACTCTCGGTGACTGGCACCCCTCCCCTGCCGGGCCAGACTGACGTGCAGACGGTACGAGGCTAATACGATCTTGAGTGTTTTTGGATTCCGTTTTGAGCTTGTTATGAGGCTTTAGACAAGGTTCGTGATTGTCGAAGTGATGTTTGTTTTGCAAGGTTTTTTTTGGTTTCTTCCCGGAGGTTACCGGATTGAAGGGCCCCCGAGGCTCTGCAACTCCAATCCGCCCTCCTTATGTAAGACGCGTGAGGTTCAAGGGCTGCGGCGCGAGGAGCACGCAGGCGAGGCCCGGGAATGCTCAGACGAGAAGTGTCCTCGACTAGGCGACGACACACCGATTCCAACTTTGTGTGCAAACACTCGGGCACCGCCGCAGTTGCGCGTCTGCCAACATGCCGGCTCACAACCGCCTAGGATGGCCAGCAGGAGTGCCCAAATGTCAAACCTCCATGAAATATGTGCGTTGCAGGGGAACACACAACGACAAAATCCTCCTCCCTAATGTAGCTGTTGCTTTTCTAGTCGTCTGTCAAGCTCTGTTTCCGGATGGATGGAAGAATTTTTGTTTGGCTTGCTCTCCAGGCCCGTCGAGCAAACTCTACCTGCGCGTGACGTGTGCATCCGAGGCCTTCTTCGGGGCCGGGACCCGACTCCGCTTCAGGGACGAGAGCCATCCGGGATCCTGCTCCTCCTTACGGCGCCTGTTGGGATCGTCTGGCTGGGCGCATCATGCACGCCATCTCGCCCGCCCTTCGGCCGGGTGGGGAAGGATTCTCAGGCGCCCGTAGTCGTTTGCGTGCGTGCCGGGTGTGTGTCAACATGCTTCCCCGGCCAGATGGGTGCGCGTGAAGTCGTTGCCCTGATAAGGAAGGGCACACGTCTTGGCTGTGGAAGGCAACGAACGTCTGCATTGCAGCCGAGAGCATCGCATTTCCCGAATCGGGCGTTGAGCCCGGAGCTCACCGCTCTGCGTTACTGAACGACCCTCTGACTTGTGAAGCTGCGCCGTTCACATCCTGATGCATCAAGACGGATACGCGTTGCAAACTCAATGCGGCAGGTGAATTGGCACTTCACAGACTTGGTGCAAAAGACGACGGATGCCCTGCCCTGCACCAGTGGGCTCTGAGGAACCCGGGTTGATGAGACGGAAACCGAGGCCTCGAGCAGCGGCCCTCCGCGCGACGCTACGACGAGGAAAGAAAAGACGACACTAATACAAGCAGAGAATCTGGCAAAGACCATGTCCTCGGAATCGGAAAGACACAGAATGATGTAAACGGCTCTTTCTGCCCCTGATTGTTCCCTTCTTATTCGACCTACAGCAGGGGCTTCTCTAGACCTTGGCCCTCGTTGACGGCACAGGAAAGCGTGACGGCGCACATACAATAGGAAACCGAGTTCGTTGAACCCCAAGGAAGATGAGGCACGAAAGATGGCAAAGTTGCGGTTTCAGTGGCTGGTGAACACGCGCAAGAACTTGCTTATATCTGCATACATGTCTCTCAAGAACAAGAACTACGCCGACATATATGCTTTTGAAAACAACCCGGCTGCTGAGGACGATCCCATGCCTGCCGTTACAAGATAATTATCATTGATTTGTCGGAACAGGAATGCTCAGCCAGTCATGCACGACATCAACGCGCGCTCCTCTGTCAACGATGAGCATCCTGTGGGCGGGGATCAAGCAACAATTTAGTGTCGACACAAAGTGGAATTGCCGGACCCATTCCGCGGGGATAAGGTTCGAATCGCAAGTCGACTTCTTCAAGAATCCCGTCTTGACGACGCTGCTGTAGCTATGGTCGCCGGTGAGCAATTCGGACAGCTTAGCGACTCCCGTCAGTGGGCCGCTCACGGCGCCCCGAACCTCTACTGCGAAATTCTCGGGGCGTGGCAGGGAGTCATGCTGGCATCAAGGGGTGGAGAGGAGTATGTCTGCCGTCGGAAACCAAGGCTGCTCCCAGGCAGGGAGGTCACCTCGAAGAAGTCAGCGCGGCAGTATAGCCAGAATAAATGTACCATTGCTGCCCTACTAACTTATACCCATAAAGCCTTCCAAAAGTGCTCGAGGTCATTTGACGCCAATATCGGGCAGACGCCACGTCCGGCCATATGCATGACTGCTTGATGGAAACCAAAATCCTACAAAACCATCACAATCCTTCAACGCTGAGACCAATCCATACACACAAACATAGAATGAGGCCAGTGAGTTTCATTAAAGACTATCGTCTGTCTGGGACCACATGCACCGTGCTTTATAATCTGAGTAAAACATCGAGAAAAGCAGCCTAAGGCTGCTGAGGGGTATAAGATGAAATGAAGAAAGACGAAGGACCCAGATTGAGATGGGCCTCAAGACGGGCTAGGTTTCTCGCAATCGACTCGTTCGCGATGCCCTCACGGCCGTGGGCAGGGATTGGAGTGGGAGTCGAATGCCGAGAGGGGATTCTGGAAGCCGACGGGTGCTGATGTACATGTTGGTCGTCGCTGAAAGAATTGTCGGGCAGGCTGAGAAGCAACGAAGGGCTACGCTCAGCCTGGGGGCCAGACTCAGGGACTTCAGCTGAGGCCTCCTAAGTCGCAGCAGCTGTGTCGTCCTTGTTTGCCTGAGGGTATGAAAGACCGGCGTTCTGGGCAACGCGCTTCCAGGTCTCGAGTTCCTTGTAGAGACGCTCGCACTCTTGCTTAAGCTTGTCGTTGGAAGCACTGAGCTCTGCTATAGCTTGCTCCGTAAGCAGCTTCTCAAGAGTCCACTTCTCGATGTTTTGGGTCTCATTCTCTTTGAGCTGGTTGATGAAGGTGACGGCGCGTTGAAGAATTGATCCTTTGTTCTTCTCACAGTTGGGCACAATCTTGGCCAGCTCGTTGATACCTTCATTGATGGTCTCACGGCGACGCCGCTCCACTGTCCATGAGTTAGTGAGTGGTTGTAAACAGGCGCGTTTAGTACTGACCCTCTTTGTGGTTGTCTTTTCGCATCTTGTGCCACTCCTCTGAGCCAACATCAGGTTTCTTAGCCGGGGTGCTGGCAGATCCAGTGGAGTAGCGGTGCTGTGGCTGGGGAGGCTGCGGGGGTTGATGGGTTTGATGCGGTTGCTGAGGCTGGACAGCCTGGACACCGTTGGGTGGCTGCGGGACAGTTGGAAGTTGTGGCATGAGTCCATCAGGAGGGGTCACATCGTGGTTAAAGTGATCCTGGTGGGTCGCCTCATTGCTGGTCTGAGCAGCGAACTGCTCTTCTGTGGTGGCTGGGACGTGCAGAGTCGGATACATTCCAAGAGCCGCAGCAGCGGTGCTGGAAGCGTTGGCAGGGTCGGCAGCCTCGGAATGCTCGGCCGCAGCAGCCTGCTGGAGGGCGCTGAAGTCGGCGACATTTACACCGTTGGCCGCAGCGGCATGGGCGGCCTCGACGGCGTTCTCGATGAATGCAGCAGTGTCTGCATCAGACAGGCCGGCACTGGCGCGCTTGGCGCGACCAGGACTCGTCGACTCGGACATGTCGCGCTTCCGCTTCTGGCCCGGAGAGGGAGACTGAGCCAGTTCAGAGAGATCTGGGTGGTCACTGATGACGTCGGCCATGGTGAGTGTGACGGGATGGAAGGGTTGCGGGATCTGTGGTAGAGATGGTTACTGATCGCCGCTCATAGGCGGTCTGGTACGGCAGTAGGCCAAACAAAGTGTGGTGGGCTAGAGAGGTTGTCAGTATGGATCTCGAGCAACCTTGAGGTCGTGGTTGTAGGAAGCGATGTGAGGGGCTGCGACAGTTGAGATGTAGGTTTTTTTGGAATTCACCACATCTGCACTGCAGGATCCGGAAGGAGAAGATCAGGTGTCTCGAGTAGAACGTAGGAGCGCTTGCTCTTTGGTTCGAAGCCTGGCTATTTTCCAAGTCCCTGCACTGGGCAGTGCAATTAAACGACCGAAGGCTAAGTGAGCTGAGTGATGGCTGTGGTAGCAGGGTATAGAGGCGCATCGGTTTTGACTGCCTTCGCGAGTATAGCGGGAAATGGCTGGTGCAGCAGCGAGGAAACACTTCCCCGCTCGAACATTTGGAACGACAGAGTGTGTTTGATCTCAGCAGACGAAAGTAAATCATCGCGAATCACTTGATTGTGGTTGAGAAGAAAGTCGCGATACGCGTTGGAGCAGGACCGCATTCCAGAAAATGGCGCAAAACCAAGCGACAGCAAGGTCCGAAAAAGGCCTCGCCCTGCAGGCGCAGTGCGGTTGTGATTGTGACAGAAAGCGATAGGGCGGATTGAAAGATCGTCGGGAAGAAAAATGGGACATCTCGCATACCTCTAGATCATGTGCTTTGCGGCGTGGTCGGGGCGGGCGGTGAGAGCTGCTTCTCAGATCACGGGTTTTGCTGGAGTTCACGTGTTGTCGGCGTGATCAAACTCGTGATATCGCGCGGCGGGCGGCCTTGGCTGGGGGGGTCCTCGTCCGGATGGAGCCCGTTGGCCGGATATGTAAGTGTCGAGAATTCGGGGGGGACGTCGAAAGAACGCGACCGGAAATTTTTCACAAATGGCGATTCCTGAAAAGAATTCCAGTAGCCCCGAGAGACTGCAGGTTTGCCTTTCTCTTTTTATTCCTGACGAAGCGGGTGGTTGAGTCGGGGGCTTGTCGATTTTGGAGGGGGGGGAAAAGCAGCAGCGACGGCGGCGGGAAGCTCTGGTCACGCGGCGAGGGAAGAGGGTGAACACGTGCAAAGTGGGTGAGGCTGGAGATAAATACGCTCGAGGGTGAGGGAGGATGCAGGCCTGAGGCAGGAGTTCCCCACAGGCCAATCAGAGGCTGGGAAGCCACACACCCCCGGCGTCCGGCTGCCTGTGGGTGCCTCCTTCCCCGACTGCCCCGATCCAATCCCCGTTCTTCAGAGGGGCACACGCTGCAGCAGCGCGCCCTGCGAGTGATGCGCTTGTGTTGCTCCTTATCGCTGGCCCAGCAGGAGGTCCGGCTGTTCGCGGGGTCTGCCTGTTAGCGATGCACAAGTTTCAATCAGAAAGCTACAGGGCAAGCTACAGCAGAAGCGCGGCAGGGGTAGCTTCGACCGGTCTGAGGCATAGTGAGTGAGTGTGGGCTTATTGCGCTTGAAGCAACACACTCTCACTGCACCCATCCATCAGCACTCGCGCGTCTGGAAATGCCGAGCCTCGCCAATCACCTGATGACCCCGTGGGCTGCCAGCATGAATCACTTGACTGATGGGTTGTGAGACATTCCACTTTGAAAACGAGCACAACAGATGCGCCGGCTCCGAGATAGTCTCGACCGTTGCTAGCCATGGTCTGCCTTGTTCGTGTACGACCTCTGCTGGCCGTCGCGTCCACGTCTGCTTGCCTAGCGAAGTGTGAAATTTTGTGTGATTAATCCAATTAAGCTGACAAACTGCCATCCAACGCCCCCTACCCCCTACCCCCTACCCCCTACCCTTACCCCCCTCCGCCCGTCTTAACCTCTGGCTTTGTCGATAATACTACGTATTTTCTTCTGAAAGTCTTTGTGGTTATTAATTCACTTAATCTTTTTCGTATTTAAATCTACTGTAAAGTTATTTTGTATTTTAGTAAAAGTTTTTTTAATAATATTAATTTAATGTTTTTATTTTTTTAATAAACTTAGTTAATATTAAATAATATATATAATAATAATACAGAGTATATATTAGACCTTAAATAAAGTAGTTTAAGAAAGTCGATTAATTATATTTAATATAAACAAATAATTAATAACTTTATACTTTTAAATATAATAAATATT